>JAYESA010000005.1:79137076-79152271 GCA_036927795.1 Iris macrosiphon
TAATTATAAATAATACACAATTAACTAAATTAAAATAAAAAAATACCCGGCTCTAAAAATGGGGTGGTGACAAGCCTATCCTTCTTAGAAAATTCTGTCCTCGAAATTTAAAGTCAATCGCACTCCCTCTAGGTCAAACCCCCAACAATCACAGTCAAGAAATTCTACCTAAACAACATACAAGATCATGGTCCTACTGGTCGTGTTATCACAGTCTCAATCAGGGTTACTACACTATCTACCACAACACAAAGAAAAGTCTAACAGGTACTAATGAAGCACACCACAAAGAATGAAAAAGGACAGAAGAAGAACAAAGAGACAGACCTGCTAACCCGACACCCGTAGCATCGACCTCCTCGACCGTCAACGCATAAGCCCTGCCCTGCTGGGGTGTATCCCTCTGCTGGTGCGGGGTATGATGCTGTGCCACAAGTGGCCTAGCTCCAACTCTCTGATCCTGTGCTCCACCCAATGGAGGTGCAGTAGGGAAATCTCGCATCTGGTGAGCAACGTATCCACAGAACAAATATACCTTCAGCCTCCTCCTACAAATATCCCAAGTGTGTCATGCCTTCCTGCAATATGCACAAGTGGGCACCCTCTGATCCTGGTCCTGCTGTACTGCCTTCTGTACATAGGAACGCTTAGCTGGTCCTGCACTGCCACTCGCACTGCCTGAATCATCCCTGCCTCTCTTGGACTTGAGCTCCAAGTCATCCTCTGCTCTCTGAGCGTCTCCTACTATCTGCTCGAAAGTTGCCTCACGGTCGCTCATGGTAAAAGACTTGACCGCCATGACCAAGCCCTTGCGAAACTTCCTCGCCTTTGCTGCCTCACTCAAGCCCTCTACAAATCTTTCCAGATGGCAGAACTCCGCTGCGTACTCATCCACCGTCATGCTCCCTTGGATGAGTGCCTCAAACTGGCTCTCCAAAGCACTAAGCGCCACATCTGGAAAAAACTTCTCCTTAAAAAGTCTCTTGAAAGCCTCCCAAGTAAGCCCTGGTACCGCAATCCTCGTATCAGTGCGATACCATGTTAAAGCAAGGTCGAACATCTGACTGTCCGCTGCCTCTATCTGTATGCTGTCTGGAATCTGTGCCAGCCTGAAGATGCCCTCAATCTGCTCTATCCAGTCATCCTCGTACAAGATTCCTTCTGTACCACCGAACTCCTTGGGCTGCATCCTCTGGAAGTCAACGATACTGCCCGGCCTCGGGTGCTGAATCTGATCTGCCTGTGGCTGGATCAGTGCCACTCTGTCCACTGCCGTCATGGCCACCTGGTGGGCGTTCTCATTACCCAGCCTCATCACATCCACCTGACGGTGCTGCACGTCCATCATCTCCCTGAAGAACACAAACAACTGCGCGGCGTCTACTGGAGCAGGAAGTGGTGGAGGAACCACCGGAATGACTGGGGTAGTCCTCGGATCGACATGTCAAGGAGGATCCCCGAGAGAATCCCGAGAGAAACAGATGCTCTCTCGACCGCAGGAGTGGTGAGTGGAGCGGTAGCAGCTGCCTGAATACGAGCTGGACGAGAGGTAGTAGACCTCTCGGTAGCAACTGCTGGAACGGTACGATGGGATCGTGTCTTCGGAGGCATCCTGAACACAGATCAAAAGAAGTCAATACGGCGCAAGATACGATATCATCAAAGAAGGACGGTAATATTTCAAAAGAAGCAATTTTAGAATAATTAGATTGGAATTGTTCCTAGTCGTGATTGAGTACACTCTCATCCTAGATCCTATATCCTAGAGCAGGCTCGCAGCAATACAACTAAGTTGTTGTACCACCACGATATCGTACTAATTATGAATCGAGACCTGCATGGGCCACCACCAAAAATGTGTCACGGCCTGCACCCGAAAAATCGGGCATGAGTCGTGGGTACGTCCAGCCTACGCCGCAGCATCGGTGGTAGAACGCTGTCTAGGTCAACTATCTAGCTAACAATCTCACGCAATCAATATATAAACCTGTCAAGATCTCAACTCCAAACGGAGGAACAATATCATAATGATAATCACAATGTACTCAATCATTAATCTAAGCACGATAAGATAATAGAGAAGTCTAACAACTATAAAGTCTAACCAACAACAACTACTACAACAACCACAACATCAATAATAATAATACATCATCCAAAATCATATACAACACAAGGTCTCAATCCAAAACCGGAGACAAATCCGGTGCTAAAAGCTAACAAAAACAATAACAAGGTCTTAGTGACCCCGCTACCAACCCGGAAATCACTCCTAAACTAGAGGGTCCCTGTCTGCCCCATCGACAGGCTCAGGTCCATAAAACGTCGGACACCAATCCTCCGGATACTCTGGAAAAAATATGTCTAGTCAGGACTGGAGCAAGTACATCTCTAATTGTAGTTCCATTTAAATGATAAAAACTATAAAACAGTTATAGCAAGTAGCAAGGAGAATGAAATAAAGTATGGAACAAGAAATATACATATCACTGGTGCATAAAGTAAAGATGCATGGATATCAGAAACAAGATAGCAATAACTGTAAGATGCAAGAATCTAAACTAAGAGTAAGTCCGTGCACATGAACGTGAAGTGAGTCCAGCATGAAATACATGTAGTGAGTCAAGTCTAGAAACATGTAAGTGAGACCGACAAGAATGCAAGTGAGTCCAGACTATAAGGAATAAACGCGATGTCTTTGAAATATTTGTTTCGACATGTAAACGGCTAGGGGTAAGTACGGCTCACCGCGCACTGGGTGCGTGTCACGACCCGCACCCGGATATTCGGGCACGAGTACGTGGGTACGTCCAGCCTACGCCGCAGTATCGGCGGTAGTACGCTATCTAGGTCATATCCACAATTAAATTAAACTCTAGCTCATTCACAATAATTAAATAGGCAAGGATAATAACAGGAAATAAGAATGCTAAGATTTCATAAATTAAATGTGACAACAGATCCATAGTTTAATTACAGAACCAGAAGTTAAATCGGGGACAAACCCGATTACTAGGATGAAAGAAAATAATAACTAACTGCTAACTACTCCTCAGAAGTAGTCTCCTGGGTGGGAACCGGCTCCTCAAAAGTATCACCTGCTACCTCATAGGGACCATAATAGGTGGGGGCATAGTCCTCATCATCGCCTAATATCAACGGATCCAGTCAGGAAAGGAGCAAGTACCAAATGCACAACAAAGATTAAACTAAATATTTGTGACAAGTAGAAAAGAAACTGTCTAAGTATCATGATAAGAATATGCATAATAAGTAGTGAGAATAACTAAGAGTTAAGCACTAAAAATCAGGAATATAAGTAAAACATGATTAATTGCTATAAACCAGGGCATGAGTAAATCAGGAATATAATGAGACAGGAAAAATGGAACTACAACAAGGCAAGGACTATGTGTGTGAAATTGTATATTTAGAATACATAGTTAGCATGTAGGGGGTTATAAGGCTAATAAGGCACGCCATAGGCGGCTAGCAGTCAGGAATAAATAAGTATAAGGCTGATGGTACAGTCACGTACCAACAGCTAACAGTCACGACAAGGGGAAGGGTAAACTACATGCCTCCTAGTATTCTCCCACCCGACACGAAAAGCAAGACATGAAATCCAGTGTTCTAACACTACGTGTAAACATCCAATGGTACTAGTAGAACAAGGAATTAATTATCACAATATAAAGATTAAACTTGAAGTGCAGGTACTTGCCTGATGTTTGGATCCCAACTAGAGTTCTATCCTCGAGGAATTTCCAGAAATGACTCTGGTTGCTGAAATAAACATTACCATCATGCTCAGAAGATATCAAATAGCTAGAAATGCCTGTCCTTGAGTCCAATTTGGAGACAAGGGCAAAAACGACAATTTCGGGTCAAAACGGGGTCCGCATGTGGGCCCGCTTTGCACCAAAAAATGGGTCAGGGTCAAAGGTCTCCAAATTCACCAAACTTAGTGTCAACAGGTCAGGAACGATGATACGAACCCAACGAAATTTCCAGAATTGGATTCCGATGAGCCGATCACAAAATCGCCTGTCGAGCGGGACCTATGGGGCCCACGATACGCGATTTCGTCAACGTTCTCAGAATCAAACCAAAATTGGGTACAGGACCAGCGTATCGCTACGAGTCCGATGGCGTATGTTTCGTTTTGATCCGACGTGTACACAGAAAGTTAGGACGTGAATCAGAAAAGACGGATACGGGACGGTGTCCGCGGATACGCGTTGATTCCGGTGTGCACGCACACCCGAATCGACTTTCATGAAATCCCACACGTCCGTATCAATGACGCGCACATATCTGTGAAGATCGCGCGCGACCAAGTCGTCCCGTTTGGCGGGGCGTACCCAGTTCTGGGGTAAATCGGGTCATTGTTTTTCCTGTTTTTGGATCGCGGTGTGCGATCACCACCGGACGCGATACCCTGAGCGGTTTATCCGGGCACCGAGAGGGTCATACAGGCTTCGCAACGCAATTTACGGAATTGAAAACGGGGGCAGCGAGGAGAAAGTTACACGTACCTGAACAGGGTCCGAAAAATCGGATTTTATCGTGTCCGACACGACACAGGACACTGTGTCCCGTGTCCACTGCCGTGTCCGAGTCCAATTGAATTAGGGTTAGGGTTTGGGGATTCTGGAGCTCCGACGGCCGGAGGAGGGCGGCGCCGCTGCGGGGGAGGCCGGCCGGGGGCTAGGGCGGCACTGGCGGGGCGAGGCGGAGGCGTTGGCGGCCGGGCGGCGCCGGGGCGGCTCAGGCGAGGGAAAAGAAGAGGAGAGGGAGGCGCTGGGCTGGGGTTGTCGAGGTTGGTCGGGGCGTCGACGACGGCTGGGCACGACGAGGGGAGAGGGAGGAGGAGGAGACGGAGCCGGTGGTGGCTCGGGTGGCGGCGAGGTGGCACGGGCGGAGGAGAGAGGGGTCGACGGTGGCTGGAGAGGCTCGGGGGGGGGAGTTATATAGGGGAGGAGGCGGTGGCGTTAGGGGCCGAGGGAGGCGGCGGCCAGCGCGGGGGCGGGGGCGCTTGGCCGCGGGCCGCGCGGAGGCGGCCGGCGGGTCCGGCGGGAGACGCGGGGCGGGGCGAGGGATGCGGGGGAGTGGGGTGGCCGGGTTGCGAGTGCGGGTCGGGTGCGGGTGGACCCGACCCGACCCGTTAAGGCGGGCGGGCCGAGCGGGTTTGGGCCGGGGTTATGTGGGTTGGGCCGGGCTGAGTTTTGGGCTTGGTATTTAATTAGGATTAAATAATAAATAAATAAATAATAAATAAATAAATACTTAATTAATAAATAAATGATTTTAGGTGATTAAAAATAGGTCCGGGGCCCAATAAATTTTAGAAAAATTACCCTAAGTCCAGTTTTCTATTTTACACCAAAAAATATTATTTCCATAATATTTTAATATTATTTATTATCAACTAAAAATTATTTAATAATTAAAACCCTTATTTTAATTACAGAAAAATTTCCAAAAAATTCCAGAAAATTTTGAAAAATCCCAATTTAATATTTTTTGAAGAATCAGGGGTTTATAATCTACCCAACTTATAAAAATTTCGTCCTTGAAATTAAAATATGGTAGGGTTCTCTCTATCCAATCTCACTTGATTACAGTCTAAAGGATTTCTCTCAAGTGAACATTGCGGTCTCTACTTAACTTAGAATTTACCCATCTATCATCTAAGGCTATACATCAAATAAAGTTATATCTCAACTTATTTAATCATGGTATTGAATCCTTAAGTCTTTAACACCAAACACATCACCTATGGTATTCCTTTAATCTTGTATAAAGGGTCATCATCAATGTGACCGGTCTGAGGGGTATATCTAGTATTATCTATATATCAACTTATACCAAGCACGAGATTTTGTCTTTCTGAAATAAGGGAAGACGAAGATCAATAATAAAGAGATTAAGGGTGAGGTGATAGAACAAAAGCATCGGGATCAAGGTGTTTAAAGAATTCAAATGGGAATTGTCAAGCAGTTGTGGACTGAAATTCTATTCTGGTAATCACTTGTTCGCATGCTCGTATTAGTACAGTTATGTAACGGATACGATATGCTCGGACATATTTAGGAGGCAAGTATACTGGTCAACTATATATCTCAATCCACGTAAAGTAGTCGTGCGAAGTGCGAATCAAAATACACTAAGGTTGATCAGACCATAATACACTGATTATGAATAGACACTTGTATTAGTGGGGTTGATCAGGCCTCAATAACACATGTGTCATGAACAAGCCCGATAAAGAGTAAGCTTGCAAAACTAGGCTATAGAATAGCAGCATAAGTCAAGTACAACAAAATTAAGTACGCTAGATGATGATAAAAGGAGGTACAAATATTTAAGTTCACAAAATAACACATAATAAGCACAATAGCAAAAGACTCTAAAATATCTATAGTTATCAAATTTGAAAGCATACCAGGTTATTAGCAAGTTCAAAATTTCTAGGTTGGGGTTGTGGTCACGAACCAATAGGCACGAGCTAAACAATACTAGAAAAGGTATCTACGAATCACTTACGCGCATTAGCTGCTCCCAGAGTCTGCGCGTTCTCCACGATCATCGCGGAAGCTTGTCCGCGTCCTTATGGTGGTGCCCTCTGCTGTTGCTGGGCTAGCTGGGAGAGTGCTGCTTGTGGTACCAAGGTGGTCTCAGTTCGAGTGCTGGTAGAGCATCTCGTGGTGATCTTGTAGGAACCTCGTCGCTTGCTGATAGGTCCATTACTCTGCATCCAAAATAAACGATAAGGGGCGCACAGGTATCAAGGCAGGATGCAAGTCAAGAAATTAATTTGAATCCGAGATAGATGTCAAGAACGATTCAAGCAAGTGGATGAGATCCTAAACTTATCCTTATCTTATTGCAGGCCTGTTCGGTCCCGAAGTTGAAACCGAACAATTTAGTCGTTAACCTGCATGGGCCACCATAAAAATGTGTCACGATCCACACCCGGATATTCGGGCACGAGTACGTGGGTACGTCCAGCCTACGCCGCAGTATCGGCGGTAGTACGCTGTCTAGGTCATATCCACAATTAAATTAAACTCTAGCTCATTCACAATAATTAAATAGGAAAGGATAATAACAGGAAATAAGAATGCTAAGATTTCATAAATTAAATGTGACAACAGATCCATAGTTTAATTACAGAACCAGAAGTTAAATCGGGGACAAACCCGATTACTAGGATGAAAGAAAATAATAACTAACTGCTAACTACTCCTCAGAAGTAGTCTCCTGGGTGGGAACCGGCTCCTCAAAAGTATCACCTGCTACCTCATAGGGACCATAATAGGTGGGGGCATAGTCCTCATCATCGCCTAATAACAACAGATCCAGTCAGGAAAGGAGCAAGTACTAAATGCACAACAAAGATTAAACTAAATATTTGTGACAAGTAGAAAAGAAACTGTCTAAGTATCATGATAAGAATATGCATAATAAGTAGTGAGAATAACTAAGAGTTAAGCACTAAAAATTAGGAATATAAGTAAAACAGGATTAATTGCTATAAACCAGGGCATGAGTAAATCAGGAATATAATGAGACAGGAAAAATGGAACTACAACAAGGCAAGGACTATGTGTGTGAAATTGTGTATTTAGAATACATAGTTGGCATGTAGGGGGTTATAAGGCTAATAAGGTATGCCATAGGCGGCTAGCAGTCAGGAATAAACAAGTATAAGGCTGATGGTACAGTCGCGTACCAACAGCTAGCAGTCACGACAGGGGGAAGGGTAAACTACATGCCTCCTAGTATTCTCCCACCCGACACGAAAAGCAAGACATAAAATCCAGTGTTCTAACACTACGTGTAAACATCCAATGGTACTAGTAGAGCAAGGAATTAATTATCACAATATAAAGATTAAACTTGAAGTGCAGGTACTTGCCTGATGTTTGGATCCCAACTAGAGTTCTATCCTCGAAGAATTTCTAGAAATGACTCCGGATGCTGAAATAAACATTACCATCATGCTCAAAAGATATCAAATAGCTAGAAATGCCTATCCTTGAGTCCAATTTGGAGACAAGGGAAAAAACAATAATTTTGGATCAAAACGGGGTCCGCATATGGGCCCGCTTTGCACCGTGACTGTATCAGTGCACAGTTAATGTGTTAACTATGTATCAGTGCACAGTATGTATAGCAGTGAGGTCAGTGGTGTGTAGTTATGTGTAACTGTATCTGTGCACAGTAAATGCCAGGTGAAAGTTTCAGCCTAGAGTTTTGGTTAGGGCTTCTACAAGAGGATGCTCTGAGAGTGTGTGTTGGGACTGTGCCTGTGCATTATATCAGTGTGTATCAGTAATACATAAGGTGAGTATTGTTGTAAATGTTAATATGGGGTACTGTGGTTCTGTGTAGGAGTTTAGTACAAGATATGGGCAATAGTGTTGGCAAGGTATTGGTCAAGGTATTCAAGATTAATTGGGTTATGAGAGATATTAGAGTGATATAACAAGTATAGCTAAGATAATTGAGATAGTAATTATATAGAGTCTATATTGTAAGTATAGAGTCAGGGTCAAAGGTCTCCAAATTTATCAAACTTAGTGTCCACAGGTCAGGAACGATGATACGAACCCAACGGAACTTCCAGAATTGGATTCCGATGAGCCGATCATAAAATCGCCCGTCGAGCGGGACTTGTGGGGCCCACGACACGCGATTTCGTCAACGTTCTCAGAATCGAACCAAAATTAGGTCACAGGACCAGCGTATCGCTACGAGTCCAATGGCACAAGTTTCGTTTCGATTCGATGTGTACACAGAAAGTTAGGACGTAAATCAGAAAAGGCGGATACGGGGCGGTGTCCGCGGATACGCGTTGATTCCGGTGTGCACGCACACCCGAATCGACTTCCGTAAAATCCCACACGTTCGTATCAACGACGTACACATATCTGTGAAGACCGCGCGCGACCAAGTCGTCCCGTTTGGTGGGGCGTACCCAGTTCCGGGGTGAACCGGATCGTTGTTTTTCCTGTTTTTGGATCGCGGTGTGCGATCACCACAGGACGCGATGCCCCGAGCGGTTTTTCCGGGCACCGAGAGGGTCATACAGGCTTTGCAATGCAATTTACGGAATTAAAAATGGGGCAGCGAGAAGAAAGTTACACGTACCTGAACAGGATCCGAAAAACCGGGTTTTATCGTGTCTGACACGACACAGGACACTGTGTCCCGTGTCCACTGCCGTGTCCGAGTCCAATTGAATTAGGGTTAGGGTTTGGGGATTCTGGAGCTCCGACGGCCGGAGGAGGGCGGCGCCGCTGCGGGGGAGGTCGGCCGGGGGCTAGGGCGGCACTGGCGGGGCGAGGCGGAGGCGTTGGTGGCCGGGCGGCGCCGGGGCGACACAGGCGAGGGAAAGGAATAGGAGAGGGAGGCGCTGGGCTGGGGTTATCGAGGGTGGTCGGGGCGTCGACGGCGGCTGGGCACAGCTAGGGGAGAGAGAGGAGGAGGAGACGGAGCCGGTGGTGGCTCGGGTGGCGGCGAGGTAGCACGGGCGGAGGAGAGAGGGGTCGACAGTGGCCGGAGAGGCTCGGGGGGGGGAGTTATATATGGGAGGAGGCGGTGGCGTTAGGGGCCGAGGGAGGCGGCGGCCAGTGCGGGGGCGGGAGCGCGTGGCCACGGGCAGCGCGGAGGCGGCCGGCGGGTCCGGCGGGAGACGCGGGGCGGGGCGAGGGATGCGGGGGAGTGGGGTGGCCGGGTTGCGGGTGCGGGTCGGGTGCGGGTGGACCCGACCCAACCCGTTAAGGCGGACGGGCCGAGCGGGTTTGGGCCGGGGTTATGTGGGCTGGGCCGGGCTGAGTTTTGGGCTGGGTATTTAATTAGGATTAAATAATAAATAAATAAATAATAAATAAATAAATATTTAGTTAATAAATAAATGTTTTTAGGTGATTAAAAATAGGCCCGGGGCCCAATAAATTCCAGAAAAATTATCCTAAGTCCAGTTTTCCATTTTACACCAAAAAATATTATTTCCATAATATTTTAATATTATTTATTATCAATTAAAAATCATTTAATAATTAAAACCCTGATTTTAATTACAGAAAAATTTCCAGAAAATTCTAGAAAATTGTGAAAAATCCCAATTTAATATTTTTTGAAGAATCAGGGGTTTACAGTGCGTGGCTGCTATCATTCCATATTAGACCAGAAGGAGTGATTCTTGATGATTCCATATGGGAATGTTTACATGTCTACTCGAGTATTTCCCTTCCTCGACTAATACAAGTGAATCGAAGACCCGACACGTAAATCAAGTATGAGTCCAGCTAGAAACATGAGTGATACATGTAGTGATGCTTGTAGGTGATGCCAATAGTGATTCCAGAATAGAGGCCAAAAACATGAAATGTACATGTCGCAAGTAAATGAATCCAGAAATATCAGTCCGTGTCCCGTGTTGTGCCAGAAAAATCAGATGATACTATACTAGAAGTTGAATCATAATAATCATCAGATAATGAAAACTATCAGAGAATGTACTCGCATGACGTCCTGAGCAACTAGCGATCCGAACCGGTATCGCAAGGACCTATTACGAAAAGTAAGGTTAAACAAGTTTCTAATGAGTTAAACAGATATAAAATAACTAAAAATAGGCTTCTAGGGTCGTTCTAGGTCAAACAGGTCAAACCGGTAAAATCTGGGTCAAAAAGTAAACTCTGGGTCCAAAAAGTCAACTCTGGGTCAAATCTAGGTCAAAAGTTGACTTTGGCGGTCAACCGGGTCAACTACGGTCAACTCTAGGTCAAACTAGGGTGCTCCTAAAATTCTAGGGCAAAACTAGGTCATTAGGCTAATAAACCCTAAAACTCGCCTCCTTGAGATACCGGGATACCCTCGGTACCCAATACCTCACCCTACGCTATACGCCCTGCCTAAACCCTCTAAAACCTATGCTAGCACGCGTAAATATATACACATATACATAAAAACCTATCTCTAAACTCAAACCTAGGCAATTGCTCAAAAACCCCGCTCGAAACTCAATACCTTGGATATCTTAAGGTATTGAGATACCTTGGTATCTCAAGGTATTGAGATACCTTGGTATCTCAAGGTATTGAGATACCTTGGTATCTCAAGGTATTGAGATACCTCTCTAAACTCAACCCTACTACCCCTCTAGCTAACTAACTATGCATAAACATATATATCTAGCTATAATCTAGGCTAATATATATATATATATCTAATACATATATGCATATACCTAGGTATCTACATATATATATATATATATATATATATATATATATATATATATATATATATATATATATATATATATATATATATATCTCACATACACACATATACACATACCTTATATATCTTACCTTATCTATACATATATATATATATCTGGCTATAATATATATCTAGCTATATGTATTTATATATCTATACCTATAGATATATATCTATCTAACTATCTATCTAAATCTATCCATCTATCTATCTAGCTAGCTATCCATCTATCTATCTAACTATCTATCTATTAATCTATGTATGTATGTACCTATCTATCTATCTAGTATATCTAGGTAATTATCTATCTAACTATCTATGTCTATCTATCTATTTATCTATTTATGAATCTATCTATCTAACTATCTTTCTATCTTAACTAACTATCTAGTTATATATATATCTATATATTGATCTATCTAATCTATGTATTTATCTAGATATCTAGATATCTATCTACTTATCCATCTATTTATCTAACTATCTACCTATCTATCTATATATCTATCTATCAATCTAATCTATTCATCTAGCTATTTACCTATCTATGTATCTAACAATCTAACTATCTATCTATCTAGCAATCTAACTATCTATCTATTATCTATCTATCTAGTTATCTAACTATCAATCCATCTATTATCTATCTATCTATCTATTCCTCTACTACTGAAAGCTGCTGCTGCTCTTGCTTGTGCTTAGGACTGCTGCTGCTTCTGCTTTAAATTGCTGCTGCAGCTGCTGCCTAGCTGCTAAAGCTGCTGCTGCTGCTACATAGCTGCTGTTGCTGCTGCCTAGCTGCTGCTGCAGTTGCTTGCTGCAGCTGCTGTTCATGCTGCCTGCTGCTGCTGTTCAGTCCACCCCCTCTTACTCTCACACACACACACAATCACACCACTATAAACACACAGACACACACATAGATACATATATATATATATATATATATATATATATATATATATATATATATATATATATATATATATATATATATATATATATATATATATATATGTATGATTATATATATATATATATATATATATATATAATCTAACATATAAATATTCTAACACACACACTCTAACATATAAATACACATACACACATACAAGCACATACATATATATATATATATATATATATATATATATATATATATATATATATATATATTATATATATATATATATTGTTTGAGTGTGTTTATATATATATATATATATATATATATATATATATATATATACATATACACACACACACTCAAACATATATATATATATATATATATATATATATATATATATATTATATATATATATATATATATATATATATATATACACTCACTCACACACTCTTACTCTCACACACCCTCACATACACACTCTCACAAACACACAACCACACACACAAACACTCATACATATATACACATACATATATATATATATATATATATATATATATATATATATATATATATACATATACACACATACACAAACTCATATATATATATATATATATATATATATATTATATAAAAATACTCACTCACACTCACACACACACTCACCTACACATACACTAACACCAACACACACTCACACAAACACTCACTAACACACTCACATATACATAAAAACACTCATATATACATAAATATATATACATAGAAACACACACACAAATATATATATATATATATATATATATATATATATATATATATATATATATATATAAACACAACACACACACAACACACAACACCACGCATAATGCCCCACCAACACGCGTCCAACGATCCCGACACGCACAAACACCTATAAATATATAAAATATAGCCCGAGAATTCTAGCACACACTCTCCGATGCTAACCCAACGCGCGCACAAGCCCGAAACTAGAAAACTACGTCGAAATGGCCGTTCGGTCATTTCGACGAACACACGGTGTGCGGTTCGAAAAATCTCCTGAAACGCACACCAAACGAACTCAAAATCGGCCCAAAATTTACCCACGAGTTCTAAACGATGTATAGATCCTAGAAAAAATGCTACCCCGTCGATTCTAGGCCCGTGGCGAAAATGCGCACGAACTTAGAACCGGCGACGACGAAAACCCCAAATTCGCCCAAAACGCCCGTTTCTCCGCGACATGACTTCCTGTGTCCGAACGGAGACACGCACTCACCCTCAAGACACCCGACAACGTCTACCTAGGTCCATCTAACCTCGGGCATCACCCAAAATTGGGCCAAATTCGGATTCCACCCGAAATTGACACAAAACCTAGTGTTAAAGTCTCTAAACTCATCCAAACTAGTTCCAACTTCCTCCCACGGGTAGCCTAAGGGTCTAGGAAGGTTCTAAACTATTAATTACACTACATAAGAGTAATTACAAGGAGAAAAATTAGGGTTTACCTCTTGGGAGTTGGAATCCCAAGCCAAAATCTCCAAAAAGCTCCAAATCTACCACAACTAGCTTCTAAGCTTCCAATCCAAGCTTCAATACCAAATCTAAGCTCTATCCACCTAGGTTAGGGAAAATACAAGGTTAGGTTTCACATAAAGAAGAAGGAATGGAAGAAAGAAGGAAGAAAAATGAAACACTTACTTTGGAAGAAGGAAGGAAGAAGAAAGAAGAAGTGGAGAAGAAGAAGAAGTGAAGAAGAAGAGTGGAATGGGAGGGGGACTGCTTTGTTTACACTATCTGGGGGTGTAGGGGCCGGCCACAAACAATAAAAAGGGTTCACTAATTCTCCAAATGCCCAAAATGCCCTCCCCTAAATTGGTTTTGGGTTTTGGGTTCTAAAAGCACTCAAACTAACTCCAAATCTCTCCAACTAACCACTAAAAATATAATAAATATTCTAAACCCAAAAATAGGTCTCACAAGGGTGTGGGCTGGGTCGGACATGGGTCCACTAGGGTCTGACATGGGTCCAGGCTAGCAAAAACCCTAAAATAATTAATAAAAAATAATACAATCATTAATTAAATATAAATATAATTAATTATAAATAATACACAATTAACTAAATTAAAATAAAAAAAATACCCGGCTCTGAAAATGGGGGTGGTGACAAGTAAATCCTCCGAGCCTAAAATTTCTTATCTCCAAGATCAACTCCCTAGCCTTCTAAGTGGCAAGTACGGTCTCAGTCTAGAAGTCTACAAAATTGTAAAGAGCTTGGTTCATTAAGCTCCTATTCTGTGTGAAGTTGCGAGCCTTCGGATCTAACTCATGGTATGTGAAGTTACGAGACTTCGGATCAAATCTCGTGGTGTAAAGAAGTCGACAAGCCTACGGATCAAAGCTTGTGATTCACTATTGGTGATGATAGTAGATAAAACTCTAAGCTTGAATTCTCGGGACTGGGCTAGTCCTCTCAGAGCAAAACTAGTATACATCACGGTTTTTGCGTTTGCTCTATCTTTCTCTTACTTTATTATATTTCATATACACAGCTAGTTAATAACTGCCTTCACTCTACTTAATTTTAATTAGGTAGATTATTCCGTTGTACTCTATTCACCCTCCTCTAGAGTTGTCACATACGGTCCTTCAATTGGTATCAGAACTTTGTGTCGGGATTTAGCACTCAGGAGAATGTTGGTGATTGCAAAGCTACAAAGGTCATCTACCAAGCAATTGCACCAACATAAGTATGGCCACTTGAGCCACTTTGGTAACGTGCTAATTGATTTTTCTTAAATGGTCATCTCTTATTGATATCCTTTAGTTGTTATTTATTTTTAAATCAATATGAGATATATGAAACTAGTATGATTAGTTTAATTCTCTTTTTATTCATGGCTAGGTATTGATTAGTTCACACCATAGAGTTATTTACTTTCTATTAGTATGACATAATTGTC
>JAYESA010000005.1:79854871-79889749 GCA_036927795.1 Iris macrosiphon
AAAGTCATATTTATTTAGAATTAAATATAAACGTCCGCGACGAATATTTTGCGACTAAAATGTAGCACAAGATAGCATAATTATAAGTTACACAATGGTCAACATGGAAGACGGGCATGTCTAGGATAAGGATGTTAAATTTATAGGAAGGCAATGGCTAGTGAGGTGCTCCAATTATCGACGCAATGGTAAGGTGCACTAAGTGATATAAATCTTGTATAATTAAATAAAATGCCGTGTTCTATTTCTAATTGGGTTCAACTAGCCCTAGTTTCACTATCTAAGCCAAGTAGGCCTAATTTTGGGTGAGGGGGTTTACAGATGTGTATTTAGAGGGGGTCGGGTAGTGGATCAGTAGCATCAGTGCAACTGAAGGAGTAGCAGGCTTTCAGCAATATGCAGCAATCAATATGAAGTCACTGCAGTGCAGCAATACTATGCAGTGCACAGCAGGGAGGAGCAACCATCATCAAGCAAATAGAGACATTGCAGTAGCAGTTACTGTCAATGAGGGAGAGCAACTGGCAGTGTGGCAGTATTGAGGGGGCTCGGGTCAGCTGAGGTGCACAGCAGAGAGGATGCAGTGCATCAACAGACAATACTGCATAGCAGTTGCAGCAAGGGGGGAGCACAGTAGCAAGGTGCAGCCTCGTACACAGCAGCAAGTAAACTCAGCAAGTAGCAGCAGAGCCAGAATACTGAGATGCACTACAGTAGGTGGCTTTCAGCAACAAACTGCATTCAGCAATAGCCCAGCAATGCACTGAGAAGTAGAGTCATCAACTGCAAGGGTTCATCAGTTGTATAAATGTACATCAAGTGCAGTCTCAGGCAGCAACAAAGCATGGTTTAGGAGTTTAGCTAGTTAAGGTTAGTAGTTAGTTAGTATTAAGGTTAACTAGTAGTTTAGTGTTAAGGTTAGTTTATACTTGTTAGTTTAATAGTTAGATAGATGTGTACTAGTTAGACTATTAGCTATAGGTTGTATCATCTAAGTATTGTATTGATAAGTTAGTAGATAGGTATCATATGTTATTAGTTAGTAGGTATTTTATTAATATGTAATATATTTTAGTCGTTAGTTATGATTAGCATATGGTTAGTATTGGGTATTAGCTATATTTTAGCTATACATTAAGATTTGAATTACCTTAGGATACCAAGGTAATATCAAGTTAATGGGTCGATACTCAAGGTATTGGGTTTAAGTATCGAGATAGGTGTGTAGGTAGTGAGATACGCTTTGGTTCAAAGCCAAGGTATCCTATTTGCATTAGTTAACTAAGGTATTATATGTATTATCTTGTATATATATTACTATTTTCATATTAAAAACTAGCGTATCTTATGATACGACATTTTATGTGTATCCTAGTACCTTAGCGTAGCTAGTATGGTTTAGTTTCATAGTGTGTAAACCTAGTATCCTATATTTGGACTCATACGACCTAGAAATAGTCAATTTGACTTAGAAATGGATTTATGTCCTAGAATTGTATTAGTTTAACTTATTTTTATTCCAGAACCTTGTATTAATGTAACGTACCATATATAGGTCTGTGTGACACCAGCTTGGGCATCGAGAGACACACCTTGCTCATGATTTCAGGCGAGTACATTTATCTGTTAGTTTTTAATTCATAATAGTATATATATCTTATGTTCTAGAACTGTATACTTGATTCTGACACAATGATTCTGTAAACCCCTTTGACCAAAATTTAGGGTTATTAGTTTAGATTGAGAGACTAGGATTTAATTTGGTGACAATTAGAATTAGATTGCAGTATTTTATTATTTTTGTATAACATTATATCTCCTAGTGCACCTTACCGTTGCTTCGATAATTGGAGCACCTCACTAGCCATTACCTTCCTACAAATTTCACAACCTTGTCCTAGACGTGCCCGCCTACCTTTTTGACATTTGTGTAACTTATAAATATGCTCTCTTGTGCTATATTTTTAGTCGCACAATAATCGTCGCGGACGTTATTATTAAATTCTAAATAAAATACGACTTTGTACCCTTGTACGTTCCAATCGAAATTGGAGGCACAATCTTGACCATTTTGTACAACCCGAATTTTGTTAATATTCTACACTGAATCCTTTATGTCCATGACACTTGTGCCCCACCTAATTTTAATCTCATGTACTTCTAATTAATTCCAGAACACCTTGTGCGATATTTTAATTAATTAAAATCCAATTTTCGTCTTTGTGTAATTTTCTAATTGTTGGGCATTTTTATGTAAAAGCGCATTGAGGTGTCCACACCATTGGACAATGCAGGAAGAAAACCCAATTTTTCTTTCACATGATTTTTTCTCATAATTTTTTGGAATATGCAAATGCACATCGCCCCTCAATTGAACCTAGCATTCAATTTAATTAATGTAAATTATAGCCCTCTCAAACATTCCCATGTGAGCCCAAGGCCCAACCCAAGAGGATGTTGACCAAAGTCAACTTTTCCTAGGTCAAACCAACCCCTTACATGTGTATAAATACCACTCCTCCCCTCTTTTCTTTATTTTCTCTAAAAACCAAAACAACCCCAAACCCTAGCCAAAATTCCCTCACCACCCGTGCACCACCTCTCCCTCCTCCGACCGGATAGAACCAAATTATTTAATCGTGTTATTCAATCCATAAAATATCTCACATATTTTATGTCCTTAATTACAAAAGATAGTCACAAAGTAATGTGATTGGCCTATGGGGTATATCTAGTACTATCCGTATATCAAACTTATACCAAGCACGAGAGTTCATCTTTTCGAAATAGGGGAAGATAAAAAAACAATAATAAAGAATTCAAGGAGGAGGTGATAGAATACAAGTACGGGGTTCAAGGTGATTAAACAATTCAAAAAGAGAGTTGTCAGGGCAGTTGTGGATTAAAATCTTATTTTGGTAAATTCCTATTCACATGCTCATATCAGTACAGTTATGTAACCGATAAGATATGCTCGGACATGTCTAAAGCCAAGTATATTTTTCCAACATGCTGAGTCAAATATATCTTAATCCACGTAAAGTAGTCATGCGAAGAGCGAACCAAGTACATTAAGGTTGATCAGACCGCAATACACTAATTCTGATTTAGATAATGTATTAGTAGGCATCCCCAATAACACATATGTCATGAACAAGCTCGATAAAAGAATAAGCTTGCAAAACTAGGCTATAAAATAGCAGCATAAGCGGAGGTAGTCCAGAAAATATAAGTACGCTGGATTATGATGAAGGAAGGTACAAAATAATTCAAGTTCACAAAGAAGATAAGACTCGTCCGATGTTGTGCCTCTACAGTTGCCATACTAACTTCTTGTCTAAGTCTATAGTCAACCAAATAGGGGTATGGGCCTCTAAGTTCTACTGTCTAGATAAACACTATCTTCTTATGCAAGCCTATAGTTGGTGTCATTCAATTACACTTTATTAATGGGTTAAAAAGACTATGTGATACTAGGTTATGAGACATACTACCCAACTTATAAGAATTTAACTAATAGTGTTATTGAACAATAGAGTGTATATATCTAGTACAAGTCATCTTCCTAACCTTTATCAAGCACGAAAGAAAAGATAAGATTAACGTTGTGAAAGGATCAAGCAAGATGTAATGCAAGCAATCAAATAAGAATGCGAAATAAAATCAAGGGAGGTGATTAAATAAGTGGATGAGATCCTATACTCTAATCCTATGCGCAGGCTTGCTCAGTACAGTAATGTAACCGAGACAATATGCTCTTGACCTGCATAGGCCACCACAAAAATATATCACGTCCCAGTCCCAAAATACGTAGGACCAGGAATACGTAAGCATGCCAGCCGTATGTATATGGCAACTCCAATATATGAATACCATAATACACACGTACGCTATAATATGAATATTAACTCACATGTGGTATATATATTATCACAAGTCACAGGGCATAACTAGATCTCATCCACAGAATCTAATAACCAATCAACTATATAGCTGAATCAAGTATAAAATGCTTGATAAGAACAAGTAGTTGGATGGAGGAAAATCTACTACCAACTAGAATGTAAGAGAAATCACATAAGTACATCTGATGAACAATGAGGCTCGAAGAGAAGATCTCCTCGAAAGAGAGATAAGTAGCAAGTCCTGATCCATGCTCCTGCAAATAGTCATGATCGTCTATACTTGGAAATGGACCAGGTCCTCAGAGGGACGTAACAAGATACATAGAAGCATGCTAATTGAATACAATAAACATGCATAATAGACATAAAATATATAAGTACGCTGTACTAGACAATCTATTTGAAATGCATAATGAGGACAATCATTTTGACGTATGGGTAGGTATAGGATACTCTATCTATTCTCACAACTCACACACACGTCCATAAACATCATCAACCGTCATACGGCGAGGGTAGCGACCATCGTGACACCATCAACCGACATACCGCGAGGGTAGCGACCATCGTGACACAACTCCCATAGTGCGTGCTAGTTAATACGATTTACCAGAGTGGATAGCCCATACATCTATTGATTGTCCTTCCCTCCCATGATACTATGTATCAAGTGTGTGTCAACATATATAATATATAATTATGACTGAAAAAACACATATATAATGGATATATAAATATATAGTAAGCATGCAAAGTACTGTAAGTAATTTGGCAAGGTATACTTGTCTTGTCTGAAAAAGAATGAAGTCTCAACTCAAGGCATCGCCCGATCTACCCGTCACATAAATTAAACAAGTTAGGTTACAAAAGTGGGTAAATAGGTTCCTCTATTTTAATCTATTTTAATTCTAAATAAAATAACCTAAAATAGTATTTTAATCTTATTATAATCTGATTTTATTGTTAAACCCTAATTTTGGTCTAAAAAAAGTCAACTTTACGGATTTGGGATCTATGGCACGCAAATCAGGGCAATCCGTTAACCAAAAAGTCAACCAACTCAAATCCTGGATGTGTGTGTAAAATCTTATAGATTTTAGCGCTACATGAATGTCAGAATTGGCGGTTTCATAAAATCATAAGTCGGTAAAGAGTTATGTCTACAAGGGCGCACATATGACAGTTTTTGGTGGTTTCCTATTTACGTCTACGTTGCATAAATTTTACAGTAGATAAAACTTGCATGTTAAATTTTTGAAAAATAATTTTATAGAAGGTCATCTTGTTAGATTTTCAAAACTTCAAACGGCTCATAATTTCGAGTTCGGGATCTCCCGAAATCTCGAAAACACAAAATCGCGTCTGATTTTGGACATCTGGCACTTTTAGAATTTTCTGAAAAAATAGGTTCATAAATTATTAAAATATTTTTTTATATTCATAAAACTAAACTTGGTATGGTTCTAACAAAAAAAAATAGAGCGCATTTGGAGTCCGGAGCTAGTAGATATCGCATTTTTAAGTCGTCGTAACTACTAGAAAATGAGGCTGAATTTATGACAAATTTTGACTGTTTTTGGACGAAAAAGAGAGAAGTTTGGGGGGGGAAATGAGTTTATTCCATAAATCTAATAGGTATTTATAATGGTGAAGACTACTTAATTGAATACGACTAGGATTGGCTAATTTGGATATAATTAAGATAAGTTTAAATAAGGATATGATATGCATGAAGTTGATTTCTTAGTAGGCTCAGGATTTAAATTAATTTAAAATAGAGCTTGAGTTCATCTCAATAATTTATAATCTTAAATAGAATTAAAGATAATACAAATAATTTATATATAATCTTATTAATATCTATTAACACTAAATTAGCATCTATCTAATATTAAGACTATATACATCCAAATAAATCCTAAATAATTTTAAAAATCTAAATAAATTTCTTAAAATTCTAAATAAATTATAAAAAAATATAATTAAATATTTTAACCTAAAATAAATATTTTGTAGGAACAATATGCAAGTATGGTCTTATAGTAAATCATAAAAGTCCTAAAAATTTACGTTTTCTATGTTTTAATTACCCTAAAATTCTAGAAAAATCTTTAAAAATCTAAAATAGCCTAAAAATGATTCTAAATAAATATATTAAGAAATTTATTTTCTAATTAACTAAGAGAATACTCTAAAAAAATTCAATATTTAAAATAATCTATAATAAATATAATAGTATAAAATACACACAAAATACCTATTTAGGGTGAGGGGGTTTACAAGGCCAGTATCGAGATATCATCGTTTGAGGCGTTATATGGACGGAGATGTCGTATTCCGTTATCATGGGATGATGTTGGTGAGAGAGCTTTATTGGGACCAGAGATGGTAGTAGATATAGCTGAGAAGGTGAAGCTCATCAGGAATAGAATTTGGGTGGTGGAGGACAGACAGTGGCATTGGACTGATAGCCACCGGAGACCATTGGAGTTTGAGATTGGCGGTCTGGTTTTCTTGACGATTTCTCCGACACGTGGCCTGATTCTTTTCGGTGGAGGCGGAAAGCTTAGTCCGCGATTCATCGAAACTTTCAGTATTCTTGAGAGGGTCGATATAGTTTCCTACAGATTAGACTTACCACCTGCATTAGAGGAAGTGCACAACGTGTTTTACGTGTCGCAGCTAAGATGGTACGTGGTAGATCCTAGTCATGTGTTGGATCACTCGGAGATCGAGGTGGGCCCTACTCTTAGGTATCCAAAGCAACCAGCTGAGATTTTGGATCGAAGAGAGAAGGTGCTGAGGAACCAGATGATTCCTTTGGTGTGCGTCGCGTGGAGGCATCACTCGCCAGGAGAGAGTACCTGGGAGTGAGAAACCGAGATGCGCGAGCGATATCCATATTTTTTTGAGCCGTGAGGTATAATTCTTTCTTACATTATATTGTTTGCTTTTGGTAGTTAGTTTCTTCCTTAATTTTGAGGATAATTTTTTTTTCGAAGGTGGGTAGGATTGTCACCCTCACTTTTTCAATTAAGGATAGTTTGGTAATTGGCATGGATATTTTTATTTTAGGAGTATTATATTAAATATTGTGTATGTGTAATTATTTATTTATTGTATTATTTATTTATTATTAGATGCTAGATTATTTTGGACTTGTGTAGTGAACTTAACTAGTTATTTAGATGCATGAACCCAACATTAAATTCTAGTTTAGATTGAGCCCAATATTAGGCCCATTCATTAGGAGGATGAATTAATTAGTGAAACCATTAGACTAGAACATTCCCTCCTTAATTAATTTTTTTATGGGAGGCTGCAAGGGGTATTTTGGATATTTTATAATTTCTTGGAGAAGGGGTAAGGGCCGGGCCGGCCACCTTTAGCAAGGAGAGAGAGTATCTCTCTTCTCATTTGACATTTCAATCTAGATCTATAATTTTTCTCTCTTCTAAATTCTCCATTTTCACACCAATTTATACTCAAATTTCTTCCCAATTCCTTTCTTATTCTTTATTGGAGGCTACTATAACAAGGATCTACAAGGAGAAAGCAAGAATCTACAAGGAGGAGCCAAGATCTACAAGGAGGAGGATACTTCAACTCAATTTGGGTTTTTTATTGGAAATCCATCTTCCAATAGGTATAATTCAATTTTTCTTCTTTAATTAGGTTCTAAATATATAATTTAATTATTAGGAACCACCCCATATGCTAAGGCTACACATAGAAATTTGAATTATGTTCATATGCGGCCTATGAGAGAAGTTATGTGATGTTTTGTGTCAATTTTGTGAGAATTCTAAGATTGACACATTTTGTGTTTGTCAATTGGTCAATTAGACTAAATTGACATGTGTTTGATTATATGTGACTAGTGTCATATCCATAATTGGAAACGTGTAGGCCGTATCCCGATAATTTGGCAAAACAGGTTGATTTTGGGGATTTTTTTCTCCGACACGAAGGTTTGAGCATGTCACATCTTGACACAGACACATGGTTATGTATTTAATTATTTGTATTGTTCATAATTAGTATTCTAGACTTGCTCGTGTCCTTCGGGATACGTTTGGTTGTGTGATGCAGCCGTATCGCAAGCGTATCATAGAATGAGTGTGATACGGGTGCGGTGTACTCCACGTGTTTGCTTTATTGCTTTTTAATTCAATGTGACTTGTGTATATCTATTAGATATGATATTATGTAATGATATATATATATATATATATGTATATATGTATGCATCTATTTTATATTGTATAGATATGCATATATGGTTATAGGTATATGTGTTTATATATTTAGATAGATACCTATATGTATGTATATATATATATATATATATATATATATATATATATATAATGTATAGAGATGAGAGTGTATATATGTATTAACATCTATATAGGTATCCATATGTGTGTGTGCATATGGTTGTATGTTGTAAGTTGAGTGTGTGTGTTCAACTGTGTTAAGAAGAGGGGGGGGGATTGAGCAACACTACTCTCAGTCAGTGCATCAGCAGGGAATCAACTGATATGAGCAGTTGCAATATCAGTAGCAAGTAGCAAGTAGCAAGTAGCAAGATGCACCTTCAGCATTAGTGCAACGTGAAGAAACCTTTACCACAGCAAGAGGGAGAGGCAGTGAAGCACTACATCAAGAGCACTATACAGTGCAGCGGAGCTATGCCCTGCAGCAAAGCTCGTGCACAGCAAACTGTGCATGCAGCAAGCAGTTTACAGCAGATTTAGTGTGCAGCCTCGTGCACAATCAGCAGGATCTAGCAAGTGAAATCAACCGGGAGGAGTACTACAGTAGCAGTCGAATTCAGCAAGTGCAGTCAGTATTGTGCATCAATGCACTGAGAAGCAATTCAGCAGCAACCAACATCAGCAGTTTTATCTTGAGCAGCAGCAACTCTGTGCAGCAATCACAGCACATGAAGCAGTGTGCATCAACTGAGAGGCAGTGCAAGGTAGCAGCAAGGCAGTTTCAGTGTGCAGCCATCAATCAGCACAGTAGCTACAAGGTAGGTATGGACAATTAGTTTAGTTGTTAAAGTGTTTAGCTAGTTAGTTTGTTAGTGGTTTAGTTGCTGTTAAGATATAGCTAGTGATAGTGTAGTAGTTAAGTGCATAATATAGCAGTTAGTTATATACATACCTGGTTAGCTAATAGTTAGATACATGTATATACTTGTTAGATTAGTTAGTATATGTACTATATGTATCTATGTATATGAGTTGATGGTAAGTAGCTATATATAGTATATGTATATAAGTGTAGTATGTTAAGGTAATTAGTAGTATCATAGTAGTATTGCAAGTTGGCATATAGTTTAGTATATTGGTAGTTAGCTATGCATTAGGATTTGAATTACCTTGGGATATCAAGGTAATGTCAAGGTAATTGGTCGATACTCAAAGTATTGGGTTTGAGTATCAAGATGGATGTGTGGGTAGTGAGATACGTATTGATTCAAGTCAAGGTATCCGATTTGCATTAGTTAGCTAAGCTACTATATGTATTGTCTTGTATATATATATAAATTAGTATTTTCATATCTAAAAACTTGCGTATCCTATGATACGATATTTTGGGTGTATTTTAGTATCTTAGCTTAGCTAGTGTGGCCTAGTTTTATAGTGTATTGACCTAATACCCTAGAGTTAGACTCATACAACCTAGACACAGTTAGTTTGACCAAGTTTGATTAGTTTGACCTAGAGTTGACCTAGTTTGATTGTTTTGACTTAGAAATTGCTTCATGACCTAGAATTGAACTAGTTTAACTTATTTTTATTTCAGAACCTTGTATTGATACAACATACCATATATAGGTCTGTGTGATATCAACTTGGACATCGAGATACAAACCTTGCTCAGGACCTCAGGCGAGTATATTTCTTTGTTAGTTTTTAATTCATAATAGTGTATATATCTTATATTCTAGAATTATATACTTGATTCTGACATGGTGGTTTCACGGACTAGTACTATATGGATCCTGTCAGGAGATGTTATCCCCTACCATGTTCAATGGGTACTCCTTCACATGTATTTTATCGTATGAATTGGGTATTGATTATTTATATTTCGAGTTCACACACTACTCGTGTTTAGTGTGCTTATTCGTGTACTCATGCTGCTCGTGTTCAGTGTGCCCATATTTGTGTACGTAACCTATCGTGATTGGATCCATTGGTATTAGTTGGGGATCGGGGAGTAGGAGTTGATTATGTGATCAAAGCCCCAATGTTATTCGTGTACATGTCGATTACATACCACACTTGTAATCGAGTTACCTTATTGTTCATGTTCAACCTAAACCGATCACATAATGAACTTGTATTCTGAGGCACATTAGTTAGATTTCAGTTATTCCTTATTATTGCAGATATTTATATTATTGTTCTTCATTCCCGTACATTACCTATTCTCTCTAGTTTACTTCATTCATATGTTTAGATATCTTGTATTCTTTTCTATTATCTATTTTATATGCTTGATTATGTATTTGAAACTGCTTTAAGAGGTATCTACTTCGCTCCAATCCTGACTAGATATTTTTTTCCAGATGAATGGCTCATAGATCAGTGTCCTATATTCTACGGGCCGTAGGACGGTGTACCTGTAGAGGATACTCCTATAGACCAGGAGGACTTAGTTGCAGAGCCTGAGGAGGTTTAGTTTATATTTTGATGGATTGTATTAGATATTCTTTGAGATTTATGGCTTGTATGTTATTTCAGACTTGTGGATTATATATTGATTCTTTTCTTCGTTATTCCATTCGTGCTTTATTTTTCTTAGTTTGCATTATGATTGAGTATAGTTATATTTGTGAGATACCATATTGTTCCTCCGTTTGGAGTTGAGATGATTGACATATACAATATTTATATTGTTGAGATGTTAGTTAGAATTGGCCCAGACAACGTTTTACCGTCGATGCCGCGGCGTAGGCTGGGCGTACCCACGTACTCGTGCCTGAATATCCGGGTGCAGGTCGTGACAGTCACATAAAGTTTGGCTGGCCGCATAGGGTTATACAATCAACAAGGCGCATAATTTGGATCTGAACGTATACGCATAACCCGGTCAACTTGACATATGGCATGCGTTACAAGATGATTCAAAAATCTAAATTAATATGGTTTGTATTTATAACGTATGCTTCATTAATGTATCTATAGTTGTCTCTTCGTCTTCATAACGATCATTGCCAACTGTATAATGCAGGAAGAGAGCGGCTGTTCTATAGGACACATTGTTGCATGGAGACACTATCGTATGAAGGCTTTGCCGAGGAAGGAAACTGGTGAAGCTATTGCCGCATAGTTGTTAGCTGCATAGGAACACCAACTGACAGAAGTAATTATGACGATGATGCAAGCACTGACGTCTGTCTCTGTCACGTAATCATTGTCTGCATAAACTATGAAGCGCTCATAGCAATTAATAATATGTCAGAGTAACTTATGCGGCTAAGTTATCTCTGTCGCATGCTCTCAGGGTCACTGGCTGCACCACATAGATGAAGAGTTGATCCTTTTGGTTGAATGTCTCATGAGCTTCATGTCGCATAACTGTAACTCCCCATTCCTGGAATTCACTAAATAATTTTTCAGTACTTTAAATAGAAATTTTGTTAATAATAAATAGTAATTTTCAATAATTCACCTAGAATATATTTTTACTTTAATTGCTAAACTAATTATATTATTAGTATTAATTTTTATTATTATTCCTAGCGTTGAGTAGCCCAAACTAAGATCCATTAGTTATCGACCCAACCCATCTAAAATCAACCCAGCCCACTAAACCGGTCCACTGACTTCAAACCCTAACCAAGTTTATTTTCTAAACCAGAAAGAATTAGTTTACAAATAACTAATTTATTTGCAATAACGATTTTTATAACCTTCCTTCTCATTTCACAACCGGGCTCGTTACCATTGGGCCAGACCAACCGATGGTCAAACCCGATCGTTTGGGTTAAAAGTCTTAGTCGGTCACAAACTTATAAAACCAATCGTTATTTCTAAACCCATCTCTTCAAATCAGAGAAACACCTCACTCATCACCACCGAACGCCAACCGCTCGTCCCGATCACCGACCTTGTGCCTTCTGGAAGTTTTACGAGAGGTCTTCACCACCGACAACCACTGGAAGCTTCACGAAGGCTCTCCCCACCGCCTCAATTGATGGGCTCCGGTGCCTATATATATAGTAGGCCAACACCTACCGGTTCTTCACCACCGATGTAACAGCGAAGCCATCCCAAAACCCCTTCTTTCCTGATCGCCTCCTTCTTCCAAAACTCCAGTTTTGAAACCCTAACCGCTCGGAGCTTGGGTGCTCGAGGGACCATGGCGATCTCGGGGCTAAGCTGATCCGCCGTTGCTCACCCTTCTCCGGTGAGCTAAGGCAGTGATTCTCTGCCTACTAGCTCAAGCGTGTCCACCGAACCGACGACTCCGGATCAACCGTTTGTAAGTTCAAACAATCTTCTTACTGTTCTTCTTCTTGTTCAATCAATTGGCTCAAATCAATTTTGATCTCGGCTGTTACGACCTCAGTAAGAACTAATCGGAGTCATCATCTTTGATTCTTTGTCTTCGTTCAATTTGATGCAGAGCTCGTATGATCTTCAGTCGAGCAACATATATCGGTCTGTTTGAGTCAATCATGACAACTTCTTAAGATCGCGGTTGCTTCGATCACTTGATCGGTGAGTAACTAGTCTTTTTCTTTCAATTTTTGACCATTTCTTGCAATTCTTGATCGAGAAGGATCACTGAAATCAATTTTCGCTGTCTGCGCACCACGTATTTGACAATTGGCTTGAAAGAGTGTCCACTTCGGATTTGGACATGAGAACACTCGTGTCCGACAAAATTGGCTGTCTGTTGCGGATTAGACACAACACCAAAGTGTGTATCTTTGTCCTTTTTGTAATTTCGTATCAGTCGAGTGTCCAGATTATAGTTGACACCTTAACGTCTAAGGTCTTGACATGAGTTCTAGGAGGTGTTGATTTGATCGTATCCGGACAATGATCCGTGTCCAGTTCCACCATGTACCTGATTCGAGATTTATTCTTCACTAAACAGACTTGGGATTGAGCTAATTGGCGGGATAAATTTTATGTTTGAAATCAACGGTTATGAGCACTGTAGTAAACTGGGAGTAGATTTTATTTGGGCTGAGCCAATGCTCACGAAGGGACGGGTTAGCAGTCCGGGCCAGAGCCCAGCCTTGAAGGGGAAAATTGGTTATCAATTAGTTAAAATAGTAAGCTGATAACATAACATAGTTAACTAAATAAGTTTGTTGCCAGGCTAATCTATAAATCAATTAGAATTAGTAACAAGAATTAGTTAGTGATGTGTTAACTAAAGTCAAGAATTGGTTAAGTTAGTCTGCTAAGATCAATTATTGGTTTAAGTTAGAGAAATAAAGAATTGTTAGTTGGTTAGAAGTAATTAAAAAATGAAGAAGTAGTTGACATGAAATTCTAGAAGATTCTTAATAGGGTTTGATACCTTTTGGAATTCTAATCTAACACCTATATTGTGTTTCTAGGAGGACTCCATCATTCACCCTGAGATTGAGGCAAAGTACACTACGATTTAACCTTTATTTTGTATTTATGTATTGCGTTCATCTCATATTGGACACTTGATTGACACGAGTTATTGTATATTGATTGTGTCTTGATTGTATATGATTGCATCATTGGGGATGGGGAAATATTTCTTCTATATGTGACCATATTCCCGTAGTGTAATATTGTGAATAGCTGAAGTCATACATCGTGCACGTGTGATTAAGCCGTACCCTTTTATTATGCTATTATGCTATTGTACTCACCAGCCGGTCACATATCAGAACATTATTTTAAATCACTAGTACATGATTGTACCTTCTTGTTACAGTTATTGTACTATTGTACCATTTCAGGTTAGTGCATTATGAGATGTTCATTGCATTCTCAGTTTTACATTGTATAGTGTTATTTTTATAGGGTTGTACTTTGCTCTTTTCTTAACAGGATCGTTGCAGGTGACTTGACTTCTACCCAAACTTGGAGGCCACATAGGACCGAGAGTACATATATGAGATTGAAGATTTTAGTTATAGAGTTTCATTTAGTTGTATTAATTTTTGACTGTACATATGATGTTGCCTTTAGTTTCTTCGGGTTTGTTTTCGAATATTATTTGTAAATGATATGTAATAAAAGCAATAGTGGATTGTGATGATTATTCATGGTGGAAAACGCATCTAGATAAATTTGATGAGTTGATCAAATACTTGTAAATTGGAGATTATTGAGGTCTAGACAACTGACTACCACTGTCAACGACATCGTCTGAATATGCCCGATCCGTACCTTATTATTCGGACGCAGGGTGTGACATATTTTTAGTGGTGGCCCTTGCAGGTCGAGCCTAATAGTACTTATGATTTAGAGTGGTATTGGGGAACCTGTTAGACTAGGAAACTCATCATAGCATAGGCCAATTGTGTTATTGTATATTTATTACTTATTCGCCGCATCTCCTAAAGTTCTATGAACGACTAAGAGATGCAAGATTGTGGTTACATTCACGACTCTCGAGCGATCATCTCCTTCTCTATCTTACAAGTTACCAAATTCCTTAGGAACTACACTCGACTTCTATTTACTGCTAGAATGAAGTTTTCAACTCTCTTCCTTAGAAAGTCTAAATTGACTTTCCCCTAACTACTACTCTTAAGCTCAAAAGATATGATCCAATACTATCTTCATTCAATTCAGTCCAATTATCCATTCCGAGAGCATCTAGTTATCTTTCATCTTTCGATCAATCCAAAGTATATTCTATTAACTTTTGTTTCCAACATTTATTTTATATTGGAATAAGAGGGAAATGTCAAGAACAAATACCTACACTAATCTCTATTCATCGTAATAAATTTTCCTTGGTAAATTTGGAACTTGCTTAAACATCCCTTGAGAGTCCTATGGACAAAGTTGAGAGGATATTCGACAACTTACTATGGCGCGACACTACAGCCATTTATCCGAGTCACGAATACTGTGAGTTTATTGCAGCTAGGTATGCACTGGCGTGGCATAGATTCTAAGTTGAAGTAAATTTATGTATGTATAGGTTTTTTGGATATTATTGAGACTACGTCCTACCTGCATCCTGCTCGGCCACTTACCGCCATTGAAAAGTTATCCCCAAAATATTATGATTTGCTTGATTTCACCCTTAATTAGTTAAAGGAAACGTAGATTGTACTAGTATTCGATAACAATAATTTTTGATCAATTATCCTTATTTCTTTCTCGATTCTTTGTCTTCCTATTCAATCTAGCTTAAACGTTCTTATTGTTTACTATCTTCTGAAATTTCGAGGACAAAATTTAAAGGAGGAGATTTGTAACTCCTCCTTCCTATAACCCACTTAATAATTTTTCAGTACTTGAAATAGAATTTTTTTTAATAATAAATAGTATTTTTTTAATAATTCACCTAAAAATATTTTACTTTAATTGCTAAAGTAATTATATTATTAGTATTAATTATTATTATTATTATCCCTAGTATTGAGCAGCCCAAACTAAGATCCATTAGTTATCAACCCAACCTATCTACAATCAACCCAGCCTACTAAACCGACCCACTAACTTTAAACCCTAACCAAATTTAGGTTCTAAACCAGAAAGAAATATTTTACAAATAATTAATTTAATTGCAATAACGAATTTTATAACCTTCCTTCTCATTACCTTTGGGCCAGACCAACCGATGATCAGACCCGATCATTTGGGTTGATAGTCGGCCACAGACTTATTAAACCAAACATTATTTCTAATCCCATCTTTTCGAATCAGAGAAACACCTCACTCATCACCACCAATTGCCAAACGCTCATCCCGATCACTAACCTTGTGCCTTCTGGAAGTTTCACGAGAGGTCTTCACCGCCGACTCCCCAAACGATGACCTTTGGAAGCTTCATGAAGGCTCTCGCCACTGCCTAAACTGATGGGCTCCGACGCCTATATATATATAGGAGGCCAGAATTTGCTGGTTCTTCACCACCGACGCAATGGCGAAACCATGCCAAACACCTTCTCTCCTGATCGTCTCCTTCTTCCACCCCTCCAGTTTCGAAACCCTAATCGCTCGGAGCTTGGGTGCTCGAGTGACCATGCAATCTTGGGACTAAGGTGCTCCACCGTTGCTCAGCCTTCTCCGGCGAGCTAAGGTAGTGCTTCTTCGCCTATTACCACAAGCGTGTCCACCAAACTGATGACTCCGGATGAACCGCTTATAAGTTCAAACAATCTTCTTCTTGTTCTTCTTCTTGTTCAATTGATTGGTTCGAATCAATTTTGATCCCGGCTATGACGACCTCAGTAAGAACTAATCAGAGTCATCATCTTTGATTCCTTGTCTTCATTCTGTTTGATGCAGAGCTCGCATGATCTTCAGTCGAGCAATGGATATCGGTCTGTCTGAGTTGATCACGATAACTTCTTAAGACCGCGGTTGCTTCGATCACTTGATCGGTGAGTAACTAAGTCTTTTTCTTTCAATTTTTGACCGTTTCTTGTAATTCTTGATCGCGAAGGATCACTGAAATCAATTTTCGGTGTCTGTGCACCACGTGTTTGACAATTGGCTTAAGAGAGTTCTTGTTCGGATCTGGACACGAGAACAGTTGTGTCCGATGCAATTAGCTATCTGTTGCGGATCAGACTCAACACTACAGGGTATATCTTTGTCCTTTTTGTAATATTGTATCGGTAGAGTGTTCAGATTAGAGTTCTTGACACCTTCATGTCTAAGGTCTTGACATGAGTTCTAGGAGGTGATGATTTAATGGTTCCGAACAATGATCCGTGTCCAGTTTTGACACGTACCTGATTTGAGATTTGTTATTCTCTGAACAGACTTAGGATTGAGCTAATTGGCTGGATAGATTGTCTAAAGGGTTTGAAATCAACGGTTATGAGCACTGTAGTCAACTGGGAGTAGATTTTATTAGGGTTGAGCCAATGTTCACGGAGGGACGGGTTAGCAGTCCGGGCAAGATATTTTGGGCTAGAGCCCCGCCTTGAAGGAGGAAAATTGGTTAACAATTAGTTAAAATAGTAGGCTGTTAACATAGTTAACTAAATAAGTTAGTTGTCAGGCTAATCAAGAAATTAATTAGAATTAGTAACAAGAATTAGTTAGTTAGGTGTTAACTTGTCACTACCAAATTTTCTAGGAAAAGATATTTTGGTCATTTCATAATTAATTAAATATTGTGCATGTTGAATATTTATTTATTGTATTATTTATTGATTGTTAGAATGTTAGATTTATTTTGGACTTGTGTTAGTTGACATAACTAGTTTAGAATAGATCCATGAACCAACATTTAATTCTAGTTAGAATTGAGCCCAATAGTAAGCCCATCAATTAGGAGTATGATTAATTAGTTAAACCAATTAGACTAGAACCTTTTCTCCTTAATTAATTTCTTTATGACGAGCCCCAAGGGGTATTGTGAATATTTTATAGTGCCCTAGAGAGGGAAAAAGGCCAGCCACTACATAAGGGGGTGGAGACTCTCTCTCTCATCTCTTTTCTTCATTCCAAGTTTAGATCTAGAATTTTACTCTTCCAAAAAATATTTCATCCCTACATCAAATTCTACCAAAATTTCTTTCCAATTCATTTCCTATTCATCATTGGAGGCTATTAGAACAAGGAGGAATCAAGAATCTACAAGGAGAAAGCAATGATCTACAAGGAGGAGCAATAATTTACAATTTGAAAGCTCTTGACACTCAATTTGAAATTTTTATTGGGAATCCATCTCCCAATAGGTATAATTCAGTCTTTCTCATCTAATTAGACTCTAAATCTATAATTTAATCGTTAGGTGTCACGCCCCAGTCCCAAAATGCCGAGGGATTGGACACGTGGCAATGGCCAGCAGCACGCACCGATGGACAACCCAATTTAATGGATCCATCAAGGCATGCTTAAGCTGTAGTCTAACTGTAATATGTTACAAGTCCCAGACTTTTCTAATCTCATCCACAGAATAAACACAGATTAATTGCCAGAAATAATGCAAATGGAAATAAATAAGCAATATCAAATAAGTGTCTCGGGAAACAATCCGAGAATCAGTCTGTTACATTTAAGGGAAATAGACATGAAATAAAATACTGGAAATGGAAATATCTGAGTATGTAGAGCCAATACTCAGGAGAAGTCTTCAGCCACTATCTCGTCCTCAGGTTCCTGTTCTGTTCCGAGAAGTGCTCCTGTTCCGTACACCTCGGGGTAGATCTCTGCGGCTATACCTGGGGACATAGTCCATTCCAGGTCCTCAGGGGACATAACAAGGTACAGATAATGCAAGCCAAAATAAATGCAGTGCAGCAATAATGAAACAACAGGGTAAATAAATAAACCAGCTAAGTGATATGCAAGTGAGAGTTTTAGTCATACTCAGGCTGAGACTACTACGAGATTAGTGTCGAAGAAACCATAGCAGTATTTTCTCGAAGGGCCAGTAAGGTACCAAAGCTCTGTGTCAGAGTCTAAGGCACAATCCATTAAAGTATTATATATATATATATATATATATATATATATATATATATATATATATATATATATTCAGCCTTTTGTATGATAAATCTCTCTCCACCTCATGTAATCTCACGTCACAGTTCCAGAATATCTCAGGTAAAAGTCCCGCAAGATCGAACTAATGCAATGAGTCAGGATAGAATCTAAGCATGTAAACTGTAATGTCATGAATATATATCCTATACGGAATCACCCTGTATATCTCGGAGAAATTTCGTCGCATGAATAGTGTTAGGTGTCCTAGGTTTGAGCATTTAAAACGAGTTTAGTTATTAAGTCTACAAGAACTCAAGTAAGGTACTATACAGGAATCACTGCGAATTGGTAAGCTTTACTTGCCCACTGATGCTAAATTAAGCTAAGAAAATACTTAGCAAGCTGCAGGGTTTGGCAAGGTACACTTGTCTGTGGTTCCGGTTCCAATTGTTGCTCTGTCTACAGCTGGAATTGTAGGCGGTACTCCGGTTGCTGAAATAAACATCACCATCAGATCCAGAAAATATCAATTAGCTAGAAACGTCTGTCCTTGAGTCCAATTTGGAGACAAGGGCAAAAACGATAATTTTGGGTCAAAACGGGGTCCACATGTGGGTCCGCTTTGCACCGAAAAACGTGTCAGGGTCAAAGGTCTCCAAATTTACCAAATTTAGTGTCAACAGGTCAGGAACGATGATACGAACCCAACGGAACTTGCAGAATTGGATTCCGATGAGCCGATCACAAAATCGTCCGTTGAGCGGGGCCTGTGGGGCCCACGACACGCGATTTCGTCAACGTTCTCAGAATCGAACCAAACTTGGATCCCAGGACCAGCGTATCGCTACGAGTGCGATGGCGCAAGTTTCGTTTCGATCTGACGTGTGTACACAAAGTTAGGGCACGATTCAGAAAAATCGGATACGAGACGATGTTCGCGGATACGCGTTGATTTCGGTGTGCACGCACACCCGATTCGACTTTTGCGAAATTTCGTACGTCCGTATCAACGACGCGCACGTATCTGTGAAGATCGCGCGCGACCAAGTCGTCCCGTTTGGCGGGGCGTACCCAGTTTCGGGGTGAATCGGGGCGTTATTTTTTTTCTGTTTTTGGATCGCGGTTCGCGATCACCACAGGACGCGATGCACCGAGCGGTTTGTCCGGGCACCGAGGGGGTCATGCAGGCTACGTATTGCAATTTACGGAATCGAAATCAGAGCTACGAGATGTGAGATACGAGTACCTGAACTGGGCTCCTTGAAACTGGGTTTTCGTGTCCGTCTCGTGTCTTGGGTCGACGAGTCCCGTGTCCGTTGTGTCCGTGTCCGGCAGCGAGTTGTGTCCGGCCTAGGGTTCTGCTGGCGGACCCGGCGGAGGCGGCCAAGGACTGGGTTGGCCGGAGGCGGGTCGTCGGATCGAGGCCGAGCGGTGCCGAGGGGGTTGGCGGAGCTAGGGGAGGGAGTTGGCCGGAGCTAGGGCACGGTCTGGGGATGAGGGAGGAGGTGAAGGGGGAAGAGGGGTTTTATAGGGGAGGCTCGGGCGAGGTCGTGGCGGAGAAGGCGGTGCCGAGGGGGTCGTGGCGGAAGTGCCGGCGGAGGGGGCGGAGGAATCCGGCGGCGGAGCGGGGGACGCGGGCTCGATCAGAACGTGGGGGAGGGGATGGGTTTCCCGGGTCGGGTCGGGCGGCGGGTTCGCGGGTTGGGCGGACCCGCCCGACCCGCTAGGCAGGGCTGGGGAATGGGTTGGGCCGAGAAAATAATAATAATAATAATAATAATAATAATAATAATAATTAATTAGTTAAATAGTTTTTAGGTAATTTAAATTAGGTTCGAGGTCCAATAAATTCCAGAAAAATTATCCTAAGTCCGGTTTTTTATTTTACAACATAAAATATTATTTTTATAATATTTTAATATTATGATTTATCAATTAAAATTATTTAATAATTAAAATTCTGTTTTTTAATTACAAAAAATTTCAGAAAATTTCAGAAAATTGAGAAAAATTCAAAGTTTAAAATTCTTGAAAAATCAGGGAGTTTACAATCTACCCCCCTTAAGAGGATTGCGTCCTCGCAATCAAAGAATAACCGGTCAACAGAGATGACACGGTTGCAAGTATCGTTCGAAATACATCACAAGATACTTAGGAAAATATCGTTTCCCTAAAAATGAAAGTTATGCACTTTCCAGAGAAAAATCTTGTTAAAGCAAAAGATCTTCAACTTTAGAAAATTAGGTTATTATTAACAAGTTGCAACTTACTAGGTTGGAGCTGAGGTCACGAACCAATAGGCACGAGCTAACACAAGACTAGAAACGGATACTACGAATCACTTACGCGCATCAACGTCTTCCACAGTCATCGCGTAAGCTTGACCGCGTCCTTGAGGTAGATTCCTCTGCTGCTGCTGGGCTGGCTGGTAGGGTGCTGCTTGAGGCGCTGGTGGAGCTTGCTGGTTCGCCCTTGGTGCTCTTTCTCTACGCTCAGGGCAGTCTCTCACTGCATGCTGTCTGGATCCGCAGCCTAAGCATAGTCCGAATTTACGTCTGCACTCCTTCTATATATGGCCTATCTTGCCGCAGTAGTGACAAGTAGGAAGAGTTAGGGCTCTGGATGCAGCTCCATGTGGTGCTTGATGCAGATTTGGTTTCTTGGCAGTTTCTCCATTCGTTGCTCTAGCTGGTGCTGATGTGGAAGGCCTCTTCAGGTTGGATTCTCGTCTGATGACACGCTCCATACGTCGAGCTACAGCAAGGACGTCCGTGTACGAAGTTGGTGCGACGGATCCGATCATTCTTTGTAGTTCAAAGTTTAGCCCATCAAAGAACTTCTCTGCCTTCTCTTCGTCTGTCGGGATCAGGGTTGGGGCGAAGTCGCTCAGACGAATGAATTCCGCGTTGTACTCTTCCACCGTCATAGAGTCCTGAGTGAGGCGATTGAACTTGTCCCGAAGTTCTGATCGAGCGATGGCTGGAATGTACATCTCCTGGAAGAGTCTGGAGAACTCCTCCCAAGTGACTCGGTCTGGTCCGAGTCGTCTCTCTTCGGTTAGCCACCAGTGATGAGCATTGTCCGTCAATTGCATTCTGACGGCAATCATCCAACGTTCCCGTGGAAGCTCAGTTGCTTCAAGTTGATGTTGTATATTGGTGAGCCACTCATGAACTTCTGTGGGCTCCTCCTTGCCAGAAAAAGTGCGGGGCTTCAGTTGGCAGAAGTCAGTGATTGAGCCCGTCGATGGCCGTCGAGCTGGTAGGTTGGCCTGCTCCAGTATAGTTACTATGCTGCTCCTCAAGTAATCAGCCTCTCGACGCTGAGTCTCGTGTTGGACTTGTTGCTGAGCTTGCATCATCGCGTAGATCAGTTGGAATATCTGTTGTCCGTCAATCGGCTGTCCTTGTGGGAATACGGGCATTGGTGGAACGAACTGCGGCGGAGGTGGGATGTCATCACGCCGGAATCTGGAGGTAGGTTGACCTGCCTGCTGGCTCTGTTGAGTTGATGGAACCCCACCGACTGGGGTCACTTCGTCATCATAGGTGACGCCTGTAGCTTGAGGTGTTCCTGCGGGAGTCTCGTTGCACTCTTGTGGGTCCATTTTCCTGCATCCAAAATAAACAATAAGAGGCGCACAGAAATCAAGGCAAGATGCAGGTAAATTATTAGAAGTCGATATAGAGATCAAGAAAGATGCAAGCAAGTGGATGAGATCCTAAAAACTTATCCTATCTTATTGTAGGCCTGTTCGGTCCCTAAGTTGAAACCGAACAATTTAGTCGTATACCTGCATGGGCCACCACAAAAACCTTGTCACGCCCCAGTTCCAAAATGCCGAGGGACTGGATACGTGGCAATGGCCAGCAGCACGCACCGATAGACAACCCAATTTAATGGATCCATCAGGGCATGCTTAAGCTGTAGTCTAACTGTAATATGTTACAAGTCCCAGGCTTTTCTAATCTCATCCACAGAATAAACACAGATTAATTGCCAGAAATAATGCAAATGAAAATAAATAAGCAATATCAAATAAGTGTCTCGGGAAACAATCCGAGAATCAGTCTGTTACATTTAAGGGAAATAGACATGAAATAAAATACTGGAAATGGAAATATCTGAGTATGTAGAGCCAATACTCAGGAGAAGTCTTCAGCCACTATCTCGTCCTAAGGTTCCTGTTCTGTTCCGAGAAGTGCTCCTGTTCCGTACACCTCGGGGTAGATCTCTGCGGCTATACCTGGGGACATTGTCCATTCCAGGTCCTCAGGGGACATAACAAGGTACAGATAATGCAAGCCAAAATAAATGCAGTGCAGCAATAATGAAACAGCAGGGTAAATAAATAAACCAGCTAAGTGATATACAAGTGAGAGTTTTAGTCATACTCAGGCTGAGACTACTACGAGATCAGTGTCGAAGAAACCATAGCAGTATTTTCTCGAAGGGCCAGTAAGGTACCAAAGCTCTGTGTCAGAGTCTAAGGCACAATCCATTAAAGTATTATATATATATATATATATATTCAGCCTTTTGTATGATAAATCTCTCCCCACCCCATGTAATCTCACGTCACAGTTCCAAAATATCTCAGGTAAAAGTCACGCAAGATCGAACTAATGCAATGAGTCAGGATAGAATCTAAGCATGTAAACTGTAATGTCATGAATATGTATCCTATACGGAATCACCCTGTATATCTCGGAGAAATTTCGTCGCATGAATAGTGTCAGGTGTCCTGGGTTTGAGCATTTAAAACGAGTTTAGTTATTAAGTCTACAAGAACTCAAGTAAGGTACTATACGGGAATCACTGCGAATTGGCAAGCTTTACTTGCCCACTGATGCTAAATTAAGCCAAGGAAATACTTAGCAAGCTGCAGGGTTTGGCAAGGTACACTTGCCTGCGGTTCCGGTTCCAATTGTTGCTTTGTCTACAGCTGAAATTGCAGGCGGTACTCTGGTTGCTGAAATAAATATCACCATCAGATCCAGAAAATATCAATTAGCTAGAAACGCCTGTCCTTGAGTCCAATTTGGAGACAAGGGCAAAAACGAAAATTTTGGGTCAAAACGGGGTCCACATGTGGGCCCGTTTTGCACCGAAAAATGTGTCAGGGTCAAAGGTCTCCAAATTCACCAAACTTAGTGTCAACAAGTCAGGAACGGTGATACGAACCCAACGGAACTTTCAGAATTGGATTCCGATGAGCCGATCACAAAATCGCCCGTTGAGCGGGGCCTATGGGGCCCACGACACGCGATTTCGTCAACTTTCTCAGAATCGAACCAAACTTGGGTCACAGGACCAGCGCATCACTACGAGTCCGATGGCGCAAGTTTCGTTTCGATCCGACGTGTGTACACAAAGTTAGGGCGCGATTCAGAAAAGTCGGATACGGGACGATGTCCGCGGATACGCGTTGATTTCCTTGTTCACGCACACCCGAATCGACTTCTGCGAAATTTTGCACGTCCGTATCAACGACGCGCACGTATCTGTGAAGACCGCGCGCAACCAAGTCGTCCCATTTGGCGGGGCGTACCCAGTTCCGGGGTGAATCGGGGCGTTTTTTCCTGTTTTTGATCGCGGTTCGCGATCACCACAGGACGCGATGCACCGAGCGGTTTGCCCGGGCACCGTGGGGGTCATGCAGGCTACGCGTTACAATTTACGGAATCGAAATCAAAGCTACGAGGTGTGAGATACGAGTACCTGAACTGGGCTCCTCGAAACTGGGTTTTCGTGTCCGTCTCGTGTCCTGGGTCGACGAGTCCCGTGTCCGTTGTGTCCGTGTCCGGCAGCGAGTTGTGTCCGGCCTAGGGTTCTGCTGGCGGACCCGACGGAGGCGGCCAGGGACTGGGTTGGCTGGTGGCGGGTCGTCGGATCGAGGCCGAGCGGTGCCGAGGGGGTCGGCGGAGCTAGGGGAGGGAGTTGGCCGGAGCTAGGGCACGGTCTGGGGATGAGGGAGGAGGTGAAGGGGGAAGAGGGGTTTTATAGGGGAGGCTCGGGCGAGGTCGTGGAGGAGAAGGCGGTGCCGAGGGGGTCGTGGCGGACGTGCCGGCGGAGGGGGCGGAGGAATCGGGCGGCGGAGCGGGGGACGCGGGCTCGATCAGAACGTGGGGGAGGGGATGGGTTTCCCGGGTCGGGTCGGGCGGCGGGTTTGTGGGTTGGGCGGACCCGCCCGACCCGCTAGGCAGGGCTGGGGAATGGGTTGGGCCGGAAAAAAAAAAAAAAAAAAATTAATTAGTTAAATAGTTTTTAGGTAATTTAAATTAGGTCCGAGGTCCAATAAATTCTTGAAAAATTATCCTAAGTCCGGTTTTTTATTTTATACCATAAAATATTATTTTCATAATATTTTAATATTATAATTTATCAATTAAAAATTATTTAATAATTAAAATTCTGTTTTTTAATTACAGAAAATTTCAGAAAATTTCAGAAAATTGAGAAAAATCCAAAGTTTAAAATTCTTGAAAAATCAGGGAGTTTACATTAGGAACCCTCCCATATACTAAGGCTGCCCATAGGAAGTAGAATTATGTTCATAGGAGGCCTATGGAGAAAGTTATGCGGTATTTTGCGTCAATTTTGGGAGAATTTCGAGATTGGCACATCATGTGTTTGTCAAAAGGTCAATTATACCAAATTAACATGTGTTTGGTTGTGTGTGACTAGTGTTGTCATGACCCGCATCCGGATATTCGGGTACAAGTACGTAGTTACGCCTAGCCTACGCCGCGGCATCGACGGTAGAATGCTGTCTGGGTCATTTTTAACTATCAACATCTCAACAATATAATATGGTACCTGTCAATCATCTCAACTCCAAACGGAGGAACAATATGACATCTCACAAGTTTAGCTAATCTCAATCACATAACAAACTAAGCAAGATAAAGCACGAATGAAATAGCGAAGGAAAGAACAAAATACAATCCACAATCTGAAATAATACAAACTGTGAATCTCCACAAATATAGTATAATACAAGTCCAACACAATATAAGCTAAACCTCCTCGGGCTCTGCAACTAAGTCCTCCTGGTCTATAGGAGTATCTTCTAAAGGTACACCGTCCTGCGGCCCGTAGAATGTGGGATACTGATCTAAAAGCCAATCATCTGGAAAAAATATATCCAGTCAGGATTGGAGCAAAGTACATACATTTGAAGGCAGTTTCAATAACATATTCGAGCATATAAAACAGATAATAGAAATAAAATACAAGATCACTAACATATTAATGAATGAATAATAGGTATATATGTAATGTACGAGAATATAGAACAACAATATGAATATCTGCAATATGATAAAATAACTGTAATCTAACTAATGTGCCTCAGAATACAAGTTCATTATGTGATCGATTTGGGTGAACATGATCAATAAGGTAAGACGATTACAAGTGTGGTATGTAATCAGAATGTATACGATGAACAATGTGGCTTTGATCACATAATCAACTCCTACTCTTCCATCCCCAACTAATACCAATGGATACAATCATGACACGCTACGAACACGAATATGACCACTGAACACGAGCAGTGGGTGTACACGAATATAATCACACTGAATATGAGCACTATGTGTACACGAATAAGCACACTTAACACGAGCAGTGTGTGAACACAAAATATAAATCAATATCCAATGTACATGATAAAATATATGTACAGGAGTACCCGCTGAACACGGTAGGAGATAATATCTCCTGATGGGATCCATGTAGTACAAGTCTATGAAATCACTGTGTCGGGATCAAGTATACAATTCTAGAACATGTATATATACACTATTATGAATTAAAAACTATCAGAGAAATATACTCGCCTAAATTCCTGAGCAAGGTGTGTCTCTCGATGCCCAAGCTGGTGTCACACAAACCTATATATGGTACGTTGCATCAATACAAGGTTCTGGAATAAAAATAAGTTAAACTAATGCAATTCTAAGTCATAAAGCCATTTCTAAGTCAAACCGACTAAATATAGGTTGTAAGAGTCTAACACTAGGATACTAGGTCGATACGCTATGAAACTAAGCTACACTAGTTAATCTACGTTACTATGAAACACACAAAATGCCGTATCTCAAGATACGCAAGTTTAATATATAAAAATAGTAATTTATATATATACAAGTCAATATATATAGTACTTAACTAATCAAAGCAATATATGATATCTTGGCCTTGCACCAATGCATATCACACTACCTATCTCGATACTCAAACCCAATACCTGGGTATCGACCCATTACCTTGGTATCCCAAGGTAATTCAAAACCTAGTGAGTATAGCTAATATATAGTTAATACCTCATGTACTAACTATATTAATATATAATTACTACTAACATATATACCTACACTAATATACATATCAAACTTAAAATATAACTTATCAACTATACTCATTAATTACATATAGATACATACAAATAGCTTACCTACATAGAGGTATATAAATAGTTACTTAACTAACTAGTAATTGCTAACACTACTACCAACTTAACTAACTAGACTATCTAAACCATCTAAAACATCTAAAACACCTAAACCCAATACCTTGCTGATACTGGTACTGTGCTGATACTGGTCTGATACTGTGCAGCATTGCACAATTTTGATACTGATGTTTGATAACACCCTGCTGTTGGAGACTGAAATAGTGTTCAATGCCTCGAGTCATTGCTGCTGAACCTGCAGACCCGTCATGCTGATAGTGTGCAGTTCCACTGCATAGCATGCTCCCTGCAGTTGGCTGCAGGAGCTGCACACATTGCTGTGTGTTCTGCATTGGGGTTGCTATTGAAAACTGCTCCCTGCAGTAGCTGCTATACTGCACGAGCTCCTCCAATGCAGTTGGCTGCTGTGCAGTGCACAAGCTCCTCCAATGTAGTTGGCTGTTGTACTGCACGAGCTTCTCCAATGCTGTTGGCTGCTGAGCCTCTTTTGCACTGCTAACTGAAAGCACCTGGCTCACTCACTCACTCACTCACAAACACATACACATAGCTCACTTATATATATATATATATATATATATATATATATATATATCGTATACATCTATAAGTATATCAATCTATGTATAAATACATTCTTCCTTATACATATATAAACATATACACTTAAATATAAACCAATCTATGTATAATCAATCCCTATATATCTATATACACTCTCTCATCTATATATATATATATATATATATATATATATATACAATCACACACACACACACAAACACACACAAACATATATATATATATATATATATATATATATATATATATATATATATATGTTTGTGTGTGTTTGTGTGTGTGTGTGTGATTGTATATATATATATATATATATATAGAGAGAGAGTAAATATAGAGAGTAAATATATATGTGTTTATGTATGTCATATATATATATATATATATATATATATATATATATATATAGAGGATAAGGGAGGTGAGATGGCACCTCACTCTAAAAACTAAGGTGGCGGTGACGTGGCACAATCCCAACCACACATTTCATAATTGACAATTTGCACTTAACCCCCTCCCCTAGTTTGTGTGGTTGAGATTGTGCCACGTCACCGCCACCTTAGTTTTTAGAGTGAGGTGCCATCTCACCTCCCTTATTCTCTATATATATATATACTCACACATATATATATGTATACACATAGATATAAATAGATACATGTACATAAACACTTAGACAACTAGCTATATGTATACTCATCCATCAATAACATATATATATATATATATATATATATATATATATATATATATATATATATAATCTAACATACATGTATATATACACAAGTACATATAGAAATAAAGGCAATAAAGCAAACCCGTGGAGTGCACCGCACCCGTATCACACTCATTCTATGATACGCTTGTGATACGACTCCACCACACAACCAAACGCATCCCGAGGAACACGAGCAAGTCTAGAATACTAATTATACACTATACAAACAATAATAATATCAACTACGTGTCCGTGTCAAGAAATGATGTGCATAAATTTTCGTGTCGGAGAAAATCTTCCAAAAATAATCCGTATCGTCAAATTGATGAGATAAGGCCTACACGTATCCAATTGTGGATACGACACTTGTCATAAACAATAATTCACATGTCATATTGATCTATTTGATCAATTGACAAACACCACATGTGCCAATCTTGGAATTTTCCTAAAATTGACACAAAATATACATAACTTCCACCATAGGTGTAACCTCCGATTCCCAATTTCCAAAATAATTAGATTTTAATTTATTTTAAAATATCAAGTTTTATAAAATAATTCTCCTTGAAAATTATTTATTTGATTTTGAACGATGTTTGATTTTAGAAGGTAATTTAAAAATCTTTATAAAAATCATTTTTCCTAAATGACGATGTATTACAAAATAAATAAATAAATAATAATATATATATTTTTAGTTTCAAATATTTATTGGCTTGAATCATAAAATTATTGTTTTAACTAAACATTTATTTAAAAGACTAGTTGATAAAATAAAATAGATTTTTATTTATTGGGATAGTAAATAAATAAATGTCATACTTTCTAAGATTTTGCAAAATGTATTAATTAGTAGCAAATTGGAAATTTGCTAGCTTTCCTAAAAATATTTCTGAAAATATAATCTTTATTTTTATTTTTTACAAATTTCCATTTCCTATTAACTAGCCCACACCCTCATTTTTCCCCACATGAGAAACCCTTTTTATATTTAATTCTGGGCCATTCCTTATTGGGCCAACCCGCAACCCTTTATCCCACACCCTTCTCCCTATTTAAGTTCTCATCATCACAACTCCCTAGAAACCCTAGCTAGCCTTCACAATTCCCACAAGCCAAAGCCACCACCATTTTGTGTGCTCGTGTCCGTGTGTCCAGCATCACCGTGTCAGCCGTGATGGCCTCGGGTCCGACCCCGGGTGTCCCACAGTATCCATTCATTTCTGGGTTCGGTTACAATATTACAATCAGATTTTGTGTCCGACACACCCGGACACATCCACCTCCACCAGTACACCCAACCCCGTGTCCGACACACCCGGACACGTCCTTCACAGTTCAGCGAACCCGCCGTGTCCACCCCGGACACGAACCCAACCCCGACACGTTCACAGACACCGACCCTAACCCTAGATCGAAGTCGCCGTCGCCGCCCTGTCGCTGCCCTGGGTTGAACCGCCACCTCCTCGAGTTCCACCGCCGCTGGAGCCGCCGATCACCGCCGTCACTTCAGACCCGCCGCCCAGATCTCGATCGCCTCCTCGAGCCAGCCGACGACCCGTCGTCGAGCTCGCCGTGGCCGACCAGACGCCACCGCCGCTGGAACCAGTCACCGCAGCCTCCTCGAGCGCCGAGCCCGCCTCCTCGAGCGCCGAACGCCGCTGTCTCGAGCCGAGTCGAAGCCGCCACCGCCGAGTCGAAGCCGCCCTGCCCTCGAACAGGCCGACCACCGCCGAGTTGAAGCCGCCCTGCCCTCGAGCAGATCAGCCGAGCAGAACCCCGCCGACGAGACAAGCCGACGCCCTGCCCGGCCTGACCCCAGCGGCCCTTCTCCGCGCCGACGCCGGAAACGCAACTCCGGTGAGTCCCTTCCCCTTTCCCTCTTCCCCTTTCATCGTTCAGAGCTGAGGAAATTAATAATTAGTTAAGTGTATATAATTAGTTAATTAATTTAGTAAATTAGCTAATTAGTTTAGTTAATTAATTAATTAGATTAATTAGTTTAATTAGATTATAACATTAGTTTAGTTAATGATTTGATTAGTTTAGAAATTGTTTAATCAGTGAATTATTTAATCAGTAAATTATTTATAATTAGTTAATTAATTAATCATTTAGTTAATTGAATTTATAATTAGTTTATTTTATATGGATTAGTTTATTTTATATTAATTAGTTATTTTATATAATTAGTTTATTTCATATAATTAGTTTATTTTATTAATTAGTTAGTTATAATTAGTTTAATTAATGTGTTAGTCTAGTAAATTCATGTAATTAGTTTAGTAAATACAACATAATTAGTTTTATTGTTTTAATGTGTGAAATTAGCTATTTAGTATGTGTAAATTTAGTTATGTAATATTTAAAAGGGTTTTTGATTATGCAAACATATAATAATTTTGGGGTTTTATAATTAATTAAAAATATAGTTTTAATAATAAAAATAAGATAAATTGGTTATTTGGACTGGTAACTGAAATAACTAGAGATATATAAATATGATGGCTTTTACATAAATTCTAGTTTTTATAAATAAACTTTTATTTGAAATTATTGTTCAAAATAATTTCAAAACGATTTATATACGTAAATACGCATTCCAGGGTATGTAATTGATTTGGTATATATGTATATATATATTTTTAGTTTATGTATATAATTATTTTGGTATACATATATATGTATATATGTATATTTTGGTATAATGATACATATATTTAATCGGTATAATTTCATGTAGTATAAGTGTAATAAAACGTATTTTTATATATGAATTAATTGGCATCTGTACATATATATATATATAGTATAAATTTGAATTGGTAAATTAATATTAGTATATTCTAAAATGATGTTAACAAAATATATGTACATTTAAACAGTGTTTTTGCATATATATGAGTATACGTATGGTTCAATTAGTATAAATCAGATATGTATTTAAAGGGCATATATATATATATATATTGTAAATACATTAAATTGGTGCATGTATAAATATTGTAAGTATAATAAGTGTAATGTGTATTATATACGTAGCCCTACTAGATGACCCTAGTTGACTAGAGCCACGTCTGGCAGAGCCCCTGAGTCCATGTATTTGTGATGTGTTAGTGTAGCATCTGATGCAAATGTGGTTTTGCTTGTGATATGTTTATAGGACTGTTGGTTTACCCAGGGGATACTCTGGAACAGGACATTGGTTTTACCAGCTAAGGACCCAAGGCAAGTACATTCTCTGATTAGTTTCTAATTTATGATATCTCCTATGTTCACTGTATCTAGTGTAAATATCCATGATCTTGACACGATGGTTACACGGATTGGTATACACGGATCTCGTCATGAGATGTTATTCCTTATTCATGGTGTAGCTTGTACAAGACTTGTTTTCCTTGTTATCTTGTGCATGTACAGACACTGATTCCCGGGGAGATTTGCTACCTTCTTAGGGAATCCCGTGCCATAGCGTACCATGATTGGATCTACTATACCAGTCGGGAGTTTGGGGAGTACTTTAGTGTAGATATGTGATCATACCCAACTTTATATGCACCATAGCTCACCCCACATCTCACGTCGGGTGCGGCCTGACCATTTATATGCTCCATAGCTGTTACGTGTGATTAGCCTGACCTCTACATGCATCATAGCTAACCAACGGTTAGCCTGACTTTATATGAACCATAGCTAATCACATGTAACCAGCCTGATCAAGTTCCCAAGCCGATCACATGTTAAAGCTAGTACTCACACACTTAGTCATAGTATCTCTTGCTCTTTGACATATGTTTCTTTTCCTGCATTTACTTACAGTATTTTCAGTATTTCTCTCATTGTATATTTTTCGTACCTATACATGCATCTGGTATGTTTCCATCTAGAACTGCTACATAGTTTATGTCATTTATATAGAACTGCTATTTAGAGATGTACTTTGCTCCTTCCTGACTGGAAAATATTTTTCCAGACTGTGACCTTAGTGGACTTGTTCTGACACTTGGAGATTGGTTGTTACTGATTACAGGTATGATTGTTTTATCATTAGTCTTGTGTTGTACTCTTTTGTTCTTCAAATTCTTATCGTGCTGTAATTGTGATTGAGTATGTTGTTCATCTTTATAGTGTTATCCGCGTCTCCTTATGGAGTTGGATACTAGTGTGAGATTATTTAGATAGCACTTGACCTAGACAGCGTTCTACCGCCGATGCTGCGGCGTAGGCTGGACGTACCCACGCACTCGTGCCCCTAAACCGGGTGCGGGTCGTGACAATAGGTCTCCTATGAACCTAAAACCAATTCCTATGGGTAGTCTATGTATGTTGGGTGATTTCTCATGGTTAAATATCAGATTTAGATCCTACTACATGAGGGAAAACTGAAATATACCTATTGAGAAATGGATTCCCAATAAAAATCTCCAAATGTTAAAATGTAGCTCCTCTTTGTAGATCTTGGCCTCCTCCTTGTAGATCCTTGCTTTCTTCTTGTACATCCTTGTTGTAGTAGCCTCAATTGAAGAATAGGAAGAATAGGAAAGGAATTTGGGAAGAAATTTATGAAGGAATGGTGAAGGAATGAAGGAATTTGGAAAGGGGAAAAATTTAGATCTAATTGGAATAAAAAATGAAATGAGAGACACTCTCTCTCCTCCTTGTTGTGGCCGGCCATATACCCCTCTCCCAAGCTATTATAAAATATCCAAAATACCCCTTGGGGCCTCTCAAGAAGAAATTAATTAAGGGAAAATATTCTAGTCTAATGGTTTCACTAATTAATTCATCCTCCTAATCCATGGGCCTAATTCTTGGGCTCAATCTAAAATAAACTAAAATTTTGGGTTCATGCATCTAATTTAATTAGTTAGGTCCACTATACAAGTCCAAAATAATTTAGCATCTAACAATAAATAAATAATACAGTAAATAATTAATACACATGCATAATATTTAAATATAATAAATTCTAAAAATAAAATATCCGTGTCAATTACCAAACTACCCTTGATTGAAAATATGAGGGTGACAAGTGTCGTGTCCACAATTGGATACGTGTAGGCCGTATCCCAACAATTTGGCGATACAGGTTGATTTGGGGATTTTTTTTCGACACGGGAGGTTGAGCATGTCACGTTTTGACACGGACACGTAGTTGAGTAGCTAGCTCTTCATGTTGCTTCTAATTATGATTTTAGAGTTGCTCGTGTCCTTCGGAGTACATTTGGTGGTGTGGTGGATTCGTGTCGCAAGCGTATCATAGAATGAGTGTGATACGGGTGCAGTGCACTCCACATGTTTGATACTTTGCTTTCCTATTTAATTTACCTTGATTATAGCTATTATAATATTATAAATATAATTATTATGTGAGATAAATGTATATATATTTATATGTATGTTCCATAATTTTTGTTGATGAGTTGGTGATCATTGGAGAGTAGGAGTTCATGTGCATCTCTAGTATGGTTATAGGTATATATATGTATGGTGATATTATAGTTATATATATATATATAGATGTGTGTATATGTGTACATATGTATATGAGCTAGAGGGGAGAAGAAAGCAGTGAAAAACAGTGAAGAAAGCAATGAAAAACAGTGAAGAAAGCAGTAAAAAATAGTCAATAAGCAGAAGAAAAGCAGGCATAAGCAGCAGCATAAGCAGCAGCAAAAGCATGCATAAGCAGCAACAGCAGAAACAGTAGAAGCAGCAAGCTGCAGTAGCAGAAGATATAAGCAGAAGCAGAAGCAACAAGCTGCACAAGCAACAGCAGAAGCAGAAAGCAGCAGCGATAAGTTACAGCAGCAGCGATAAGTTACAGCTGCAGTCGATAAGCTGTAGTAAGCTACAGTAAGCTGAGTGATTATAATTTAGTTATTTATAAGTTAGGATAAGCTAGTTAACAAGCTAGTTAGTTTATATTAATAAGTTAGTAAATTATGTATATATTTAGCAAGTTAGTATATATATATATATATATATATATATATATATATATATATATATACACGTTAGTAAGTTTATATTGATAAGTTAGTAAGTTATGTATATATTTAGTAAGTTAGTATATATATATATAAGCTAGTTAGTTTATTGATAGATGTTATGTATATAAGTTAGTATATATATATATATATATATACACGTTAGTAAGTTTATATTGATAAGTTAGTAAGTTATGTATATATTTAGTAAGTTAGTATATATATATAAGCTAGTTAGTTTATTGATAGATGTTATGTATATAAGTTAGTATATATATATATATTAGTAAGTTTATATTTATAAGTTAGTAAGTTATGTATATATTGTTAGTAAGTTAGTGTATATATATATATATATATATATATATATATATATATATATATATATATATATATATATATATAAGCACTAGTTAGCATTGGTTAGTATTATTTCTAGATACCTTGGCTTTAGCCAAGAAAGCTGGGTATCTAGACCGACCGTACGACACCCGGGGATGCTTGTATATTACGTATAGTCCTAATACCTTGTTATGAGTTTCAAAACATACTT